>JBBDGP010002711.1:3257500-3352500 GCA_037952835.1 Lithobates septentrionalis
CCCATGGACTCGCTTTCCCTAGGGAGGGGCTCAAGAGGCCTTCACTTTACTGGATTACCCCTACCACATCCCACCCTGGTTCAGCTACTCTAAGGTGGACAGTAGACCTGTGCATTCAGTTTCATTTTTTTAGCTGAAAATTTCATTTTCGGAGATTTGGATGTATACGAATCTCCGAATGGACACAGTAACAAATGTCAATGAATCCGAAAAAATAATTATATCGAAATTACCAAATGCATCCATTTCATTTGGATGGTGTCACATGATGTGATGCTACTAAGGGCCTATAGGGAAATTAATTAAAATGTTTTAACTCATTTGATAATTCGGATATCAAATGGACCCGAATTTCCTTCCTTTCGTAAATTGTGATGCACATGACACTAGTCAATATTGTCCAATCAGCTAATGCCATTTCTCTTGGTGGGTTGGACTAGTGTCTGAAAATATTGAATTCTTCCAATTCAAATCCATCTAATATATCGAATGTATAGCAATCTTCCGGAAAAACTGCAACATTTTTTGAATCCACCCAAGTCAAAGAAGATACGAAATAAATCATATCAACATAAGGACTATGATAAAACAAAATTCTTCAATTAAAGGACGTATCCGAAAAGAAACAAAGTTACGATTTCCGGCATGCACAGTGGACAGAACCCATGTTGTATGGTATTTGAGTTTGGTTATTTAAAGTGGTTGTATACCTACATGTAAACCTATAATAAGGCTTACCTGTAGGTAAAATTAATATCTCCTAAATTTGTACGGTTTAGAAGATATTCACTTTGCATGCAGCCACTGATGTCAGCAGCACATGCGCTGCGAATGCCCGGTCGAAGGTCTCGCAGACGCTGCCAGAACTTGCCGGGAAGAAGACTCCCTCCCGCACGCATGCGCGGGAGTGACGTCTTTGCGGCTTCGGCCACTCACAGTGCCAGAGCCACGAACCCGGAAGACACCCTGAGGGCAAAATGTCAGCTCCCTTGGCGTGGACTGGCCTGCGATACGGGGACCTCATTCTAAGGTAAGTATTTCATATTGAGCTAGTATGTGGTGCATAATAGCTCATTATGCCTTTGCCTTACTGGGGTTTTTTGTTTTTCTCTGAGGGTATACAACTGCTTTAATGGAATAAACTACCATTTTTTATGGTAGATGGCTCATATCCTGTTCCCCACTCTTATTTCAACTTTCTAGGGGTTCTCATGACAGCATACCATAAGATTGGGTGGTTGTGGTCATCTTTCTTCCCTTTCTGTAGTTTACAATTGCTAGTAATGCCCCATGATATGCCAACATGAGGAGTGCCAGGAATAGGAAAAATTGTTGTCCAATACTTGCCGTAATTTTTCTTTCCCACACCCCACGACGGCATTGTTTTCCTCCCAGTATCCTTTCACTGGCTATTTATAGAATTGTGGGTAGGGATTCTCTCTTCCTTTTTATTAGCTAGCTAGGTGGTCCTATTGGGGATCAGAGCTGACCTGTGGTATCCTGTAATAAGAAGTAGCCCGGAAGAGAAAATGAGGATAAGTATTGGACAACAATGTTCTGAGGCCACAATAGTTGTCCATCACATACATACATACAGTAACATACTGTGAAAATAAGAGTTTGAATAAACAAGAGTTTAGTATAAAATCACCAGGCTGGAAAGAACTAATGGGTGGATCACATATTCAATTCCACAGGGAGAGGTATAGTCCTCACCAAGTTGGAATAGATTTGGGAATTTGTGCCGATGGTGTCACATCAATCCTAGGGGGGTTGCTGCAGCCAGTCTAGTTAAGTCGGCTAGGAGGAAGGCTTTGTCCGAAATACGTTAGCACTTTAGATGTAGCACTGCGTGGCCAATAAAGATTTGTAAGAAGAAGCAAGCACGTCGCCGGCATTTCTTGCTATTTTGAGGTTCATGGTACACAAAAAGCCTGAGCACCGATACTCAGCTCATTACTCTACAATTGTGCGTTAGGTTTGGGTGAGTTTTTGTCTAGATCAGTCTGGTTAATACTATTGACTGTAATGAAAACAATGGGTTTGTGTGTTGCATTAGGGCAACACATTCATTATGAATCCCCCACCAACATAATTCATGGACCAAAAATGGGCTTAGCCCTTTTATTTTACCCAACAAACCACAGCCAAACAAACAGTATGTGGTAGGCTGGGGTGCGTTGGCCTCAACCGTAAAATGTCTTCGGTTGCAATTCACAATGAACTGCACCTCAACACACCAGAAAAAGTGAGCCAACAGGCATTGCAGAAACACACATTTAAAGTGCGTTACCAAAAGGTGTGAAGGGTGTGGAAAGGTCTCCTAGGTGTAGGGTAGAGTGGAAGACTAACTGTCATTGCTGACCTCTCCTGGAAATGCTAGTTTCCTAGCTGTCTCTGGCAATTAGTCACTGCCCTGGACATGCATGTAGCCAAAGAAGTCAGAACTTCAGGCCAACATTTTTGCTCCTGGTCAGAGAGAAATCTCACTAGAATGGCAAAGGTTTATGGGCATCTGATTATTACATCTACACATATGGCTAAGTAGTATGTGAACATCCCTCCAAATGATTCAGTTCAGATGTTCCCAGTGAAGGGTACAGTTAATGCTACAGCATATAAATACATCTGAGATAATTGTTAGCTTCCACCTTGTGGCAATAGTTTAGGAAGGACCATATTCTATTCCAGCATGAATGTTCCCCGGCCGGCACAAAGCAAGCTCCATAAAGACACATTTTGACCAATTTGGTGTGGAGAAACCATTACCAATATCAGGTAGAATGAGGACACCCCCACATGCAGAAAAAGTAAAACAATATGGAAAATGGTTTCTTAAACCTGGTCCCTTACCTTGGTCTTGCCAAGTTGCCACTCTTTTTTGGATGCATCAAAAGTCTGAAGGAGGGCAGCACACCTTCCCTTCACGTCATCTGTATCTTTGATGTTACTCAGCAGCATCTTAAACCTGTAACAAGATTATCAGTAAATAAGGGCAGTGCACAGATAAAAACATAAGTTACCCTTATTACCCAACCCTATTCAATCTGAAATGTTTAGTGTGCTATAGCCACAGATTCCTATACAGTTGTACAACTGTATCCATAGACACACTCCCTCCTCGCAGCAGTTTGCCTGACAGCAGCAGGAGCCTATGAAACCCTTGCACTCAGTTTCGCATTTAGACTTTAGAACCACTTGTAACTGTGAATACAATAATAGGTAAAGGTGTAGGTGTTGCCCACAAAAGCCAAATCAGCTGTGTCCAATAGTGACATCACCTGGCAATGAAGTCCTGGTATTGTCTGCGGACAGGGTACCCGGCCCTCCGGATCTTCACAGTCTCCAACATTCCAGAGTATCTCAGCTGGTTCAGGACAATGTCTGGGCTGAATTTACTTGGCAGCTTAAAAGGAGACAAGAAGAGTCAACACTAAACCAAAAGACAGTACAAATGAATCTACAACTGCAAATAAACAAACCAGAGGCACTACAGCATAAAAATGGTCACAACATACCTCCCAACTTTCCAAACTGAGAAAGAGGGACACCTTTTAGTACAAAGTATGAAGGCAAAGGACCCACCCTTGCTATGTCTCCATTACAGGAACCATGAAAAAGGCCTACAAAATGATTGGTTACACCAACACCGGTATTACGTTTTCGCTGGCTTTTCTTTAAATTGCAAAAATATTGAGGTTGGATAAAAGGTTGGACAAGTGTAGCATTTTTTGTTAAATAATACATATGTTATAAATTTCTCTACATCAGGCAAAAAAAGAGGGACAACTGCAGAGAAAAGAGGGACAGAGGAACTTGGGAACAATCCCCTCAAATAATTGTTGGAAGCCATGTACGATTGTACAACACGGATTTCCTTTCTTGGAATTCATTGTGCTATACAGGCATACCCCACTTTTAAGTACACAATGGGGTTTATTTACTAAAGCTGGAAAGTGCAAAATCAGGCTCACTTCTGCATAGAAACCAATGAGCTTCTAACTCCAGCTTATTCAATTAAGCTTTTGTAATAAAACCTGGAAGCTCATTGGTTTCTATGCAGAAGTGAGCCTGATTTTGCACTTTCCAGCTTTAGTAAATAAACCCCATTGTGTATTTAAAAGTGGGGTATGCCTGTATGTGATTGCAGGTGTTCCTTATTGGCTGGCTAGTAGACTCTCACTATGATGGAAATCCCTAATTTTCAGCACATTGATATTATTTCCCCCCAATGTGTATTGCTGTCTAAGCCCCTTTTATGGGGATCCCTCCCCCCCATTTTCTGTCTTAAACCTTTCAAATGAAAGGAAGTGAACATGAGTGTGGTGAATAGGGATGGGCTGAACACCCCCCCCCCGTCTCGGTTCGCACCAGAACATGCGAACAGGCAAACAATTTGTTCGAACACGCAAACACCGTTAAAGTCTATGGGTCACAACATTAAAAAATCAAAAGTGCCAATTTTAAAGGCTTATATGCATGGTATTGTCTTAAAAAGTGTTTGGGGACCCAGGTATCAATGCAAAAAAAAAAGTTTTAAAAACTGACGTTTTTTCAGGAGCAGTAATTTTAATAATGCTTAAAGTGAAACAATAAAAGGGTAATATTCCTTTAAATTTCGTACCTGGGGGGTGTCTATAGTATGCCCGTAAAGTGGCGCATGTTTCCCGTGTTTACCCCCGGTGGTAGCCCCCCAAAAACACCTTGTCCCCATGTTGATGGGTCTCATCCCCACAACCCTTGCCCAGTGGTTGTGGGGGTCTGCGGGCGTGGGGCTTATCGGAATCTGGAAGCCCCCTTTAACAAGGGGACCTCCAGATCCCGCCCCCCCCGTTTGAAATGGTAACGGGGTACAAATGTACCCCTACCATATCACAAAAAATATGTGAAAATGGTAAAAAAAACACAATACACGCCTTGGGACATGTCCTTTATTAAAAAAATAAAACTGTCCCACGGAGTCGTCTTCTTCTTCTTCTTGCGCTCTGACGGACCGGAAAAAAAAAAAAAAAGCAGCACGTCGCCTAAAATCTGCCTCCATGGGAGGCACCCGCCGTAATGACCGGCCGCTCTCAGATGACAGCTCTTTTATAACTGAGGGCGGGGCCACACGATGACGGGGACATCCCTATGGCTTCCCTATAGAGTCAGAGGGGGCGGGGCCACCTGGTTACGTAACCGAGTGACCTCGCCCCCCTCTGACGCCGTTTCTATCAATGAACTTTTATGTGTATTGCCGGGAGTTGGGACTGACAATTCATTATAGCCGCGAGTACTTTTAAATGGCTTTTCTGCCTTTAGAAATGTCATTTTGCTCTCAGACTGTTGTAAACACGGGAAACATGAGCCACTTTACAGGCATACTATAGACAACCCCCAGGTACGAAATTTAAAGGAATATTACATTTTTATTGTTTCACTTTAAGCATTCTTAAAATCACTGCTCCCGAAAAAACATCAGTTTTTAAAACTTTTTTTTGCATTGATACATGTCCCCTGGGGCAGGACCCGGGTCCCCAAACACTTTTTATAACAATACCATGCATATAAGCCTTTAAAATTAGCACTTTTGATTTCTCCCATAGACTTTTAAAGGGTGTTCTGCGGCTTTCGAATTTGCCGTGAACACCCCAAATTGTTCGCTATTCGGCGAACATCCGATGTTCGAGTCGGGACCATCCCTAGGGGTGAAGGAGAAGGCAATAAAAATGTAGCAGATCTAACACTGTCAAAAACAAATACAATTTGAACCGGAGTTAGGCTTTTAAAAAGAAGTAAAAATAAAAATTGCACAGGGTATGGGGACCCCATCCTTGTGAATTTCTAATTCGGGTCCTCTTTAGGCTTTGAGCTGATTACCCACCAAGGCACACCACCATCCCGTGTTTTAAAGTAGGATAAATAGATGTACAGAGAGAGAGAGAGAGAGAGAGAGAGAGAGAGAGAGAGAGAGAGAGAGAGAGCTTCAGATTTGCAGGACTGTCCTTACCTTCTCTGTGTTGGGTTTAATGCAGCGGATGAAGAACGGGTTTGAAGTGCTGAGCATGGCCATGAGGGAATGGAGGGATTCCTAGATACACAGAACAGATTAGAATCTTACTTTCAATAATAACCTTCATTACAACTAAAATAAAACAGACACGGAAAAGGAAATGGATCAGATCTAACATCTTCAAATCACAGGAGTAGGACTACAGTTGGGAAAATTATTTGACTTGGCCAATTTTAAAAATGATCCATCTACATGACTCAATAGAACACAAGTCAATATTATTAAATTGTCATTTTGTGCAGTAAAATGATCTCATGAATATGGAACTTTTGCACTTGGCTTCCTCCTATAACATAGGGCCTAAGCAGAGATCACATGGACTCTGGCCACCACAACTCTAGATCATTATACTCAAAGAGGTGCTGAGAATGTTTAGACTTGCATGAGTAGCCAGATGAAGGAAAACTTCAAACAAGCTCAATAAGTCCGGTGAGGCAACTTCAACATACCCTGTTTCCCCGAAAATAAGACCTAGCGTGATTGTCAGTGATGGCTGCAATATAAGCCCTACCCCCCAAATAAGCCCTACCCTGTTTCCCCAAAAATAAGCCCTACCCTGAAAATAAGACCTACAAGGACTTTAACTAGGGCTTATTTGGGGGGTAGGGCTTATATTGCAGCTATCACCGACAATCACGCTAGGTCTTATTTTCGGGGAAACAGGGTAGCAAGCCTTTCCTTGATGGGCAACATACAGTAGTCCAAATGACAGAAATACAGAAAGGAGCAGTAGACCAAAACCAGTTGAAACAGTCCAAGTTAATTGTAATGGTTGGTTAAAAAAAAAAAAAAAAAAAAAAAGAAGTATCATAAAAACTTGCAAATTTCAAGGGCCAACAACACTCCCCATTCAACAGGACTCAACACTGGTCAGAACTTTGAAGGAAAACAGTAAAGCCGTGTACACACGAGCGGAATGTCCAACAGAAAAAGTCCGATAAAAGCTTTTCATCGTCTATTTCGATCGTGTGTGTGCACCTCATCGGATGTTTTTTTTTCGAAAATTCTGACGGACCTAGAAATAGAACATGTTCTAAATATTTCAGACGGAACCAATTCCTATCGGGGAAAACCGCTCGTCTGTATGCTGTTCCGACGGACCAAAAACGACGCATGCTCTGAAGCAGGTACGAGACGGAAGCTATTGGCTACTGGCTCTTGAACTTCCTTTTTCTAGTCCCGTCGCACGTGCTGTACATCACCACGTTCTGGATGGTCGGACTTTGGGTTGGCCGTGTGTAGGCAAGGCCGCTTGAATGGAATTCCGTCGGAGAAACCTTCAGAGTTTATTCCGACGGCAAAACCGGTCGTGTGTACGTGGCATAACTTGTGAATACTTGGTTAAGGCCGCCGAATAGTAAAAATGGTTATCTCACTTGGAGGTTCATTTAAATTGTTTATTGAAGAGAATTTCCAGATACATCCAGCCAAAGCATTTGGGGGCGGGGGGGGGGGGGGGGGTGGATCTCCTATGGAATAGAATCAGGAAGAATATACATCTTATAGCCTGAATTAGGCTTGAGTGTCAGTGTGACCTGACCGCAGTTAAGGGCAGCCAGATTGATCTCTGGGTTATAAAGCCCAGTTTTTCCTGATTATGCTAAACATAATTGCTCAAGCCCTGAACAAGGGGAAGTTCATTCAACCGAAATGCATTGGCTGTATCTCATGTTTTTGTTCAGCAAAGCATTTTAGACGAACCTCCAAGCCCGATGACTATTTTGTACAAGCCGCCCCTAGGCACATATCCAGCATTTGATCCTCTGATGAGTGATACCCCCTCTAGTGAACAACGGGGCAGCAGCCTAGGACCTTTAACCAGATCTATACACACCTTCTAATATAATGGGTTTACCTCCTCCAAGGAGTACATCCCACCCACCTTTTTTTTTTTTTGTGATATTCTACTAAAACCAATACTCATGCGTATAGGCCCAGTGCCACCACATACCTATAATTTCCCTAAGGAATTATACCATTAAGATATAAATATAAAAAAAATGTTTGGGGGTTCCAAGTAATTTTCTAGCAAAAAAAAGATTTTAACATGAAACCAACAAATGTCAGAAAAAGGTTTAGTGTTTAAGTGGTTAAACTTCCCTCATTTACACACCAAAGTGTATTGATTTAAAAGTAGAAATTGTTACAATGTTTATAATCAAAGCGGAGTTCCAGTCTGAATTTTTTTTTTTTTTTTTTTTACATTATTCAGCTGCATTAAATACAAATAACAACCTTTGGAAACCTTTTTTTTTTTTTTTACTCACCTTTTCAGGTCTGTTGCTAGGGGGTCCCTTGTAATCTGCCTCTTCCTCTCCAAGGCGCCTGACGTCATTTCCCTCCGCGCCCGTGCTCGCTAGTGCTCCTGGGAGATGTCGGTCATAATTTCCCAGTAGTCACTGGGCAGCGCCGGGGGCTTTGTTGCCATCACAATGGGGGCTGGCACTTCCAACGACGACGCCCATTGTGATGGCAATGTCAGAAGTATACGGCGCTGCGCCGTACATACTGGGCATGCGCAAGAACGGGTGGTGCATGCTGGTCGCTCAGCTGCACCAGAGCCCGGAAGATAGTGCTTGTTGGCTTTACATGCCCACAAGCACTATGGAAACCGCCAGGAAAGAGGAATACAAGATATATTCCTCTATGAAATCGGCAATCGAGCGCCAATTAAGCACACAAACGAGTGCTCTAATTAAGCATTAGAAACAAAAGATATTCATCCTAAAAAAAAAAAAAATTTAACAGTGGGAACTCCGCTTTAAGTTCCACTGCTAAAGAATGTTGCGATTCTTGGCAGACTTCTTTTGACGGCTGTCGGCCTTAGCAGTGCAGAGAGAATTCTCTGCATAGAAAGAATCGGGAAATACTTTGTCAAGATCGCAATAGGGAAAAAAAAAAAATCGCGATAACGGTTCTTAACGATTAATTGTGCAGCTCTACACAAAGCTAAAGCGGGCCATACATGGATCGAACTTGAGCTGGTTCAGCAGGGACCGGACAAATTCCAATCCATGTATGGGCACCACAACCAGGGTGTTGGATTTTTCCTGATCAATCAATCAGTGCTGCTGGCTATAGCCAGCAGCACTGATTAATGTATTCTGATGACGGGGAAAACTATTGTTGCCCTCAGAACACAATAGCACAGCAGGAGGATTCCCTTATCCATGTGTGGAAGGGGGGAATCTGATCGTTTTATTTGTTCAACTGGTTGAACGAAAAAAAAAAAAAAATAGATGACTGTATAGGTTGCCTAAGTCACCCGAAGGATCTTCACACCTTCCACTATTCTGGGCGTTTTGGATGCCTGACTCTCCTGGCGCACTTTGTGGTTTCTCCCGTCTCCCGTGTGTCCTGCAGTGACATAGGAGTCGGCGGGAACAATAACAGAGGGGGATTTGATCATCCAACAGAGTCGCTTTAACAGGCAAAGTTAAAGTGATAATAAAGGCTTAAGTAAAAAAAACAAATAAATAAACAAACCTGCCATACTCACCTGCTTTGTGCAGTGGTTTTGCACAAAGCAGTCCAGATCCTCCTCTTTTCAGGTCCCCGCCGGCGCTCTTGGCCCTTCCCTCCTGCAGAGTGCCCCCCAGAGCAAGCAGCTTGCTGTAGGGGTACCCAAGCAGGCTCGGTCTTGAACCGTGGCTTTGTGTGTCCATTCACACACACAGAGTCTCAGCTTGGCCACACCCCCATCTCTCCTCATTGGCTCACTGGCTGCATAGCATGCATGAAGGTAAAGAACCTAGAGCCTTTAGAACCATTTTAATGCTAAAGAGAAATTAGAACCTCAGATCTGTAGGTCCCTTTGGCATCTGCCAGTCCCCTATCACTGAAGAGTGTCAGAGCATTATACAATACTTACCCTGAACTGAGAACTGACTGTGGGCTTCTTCTTCAGTGTCCCCATCTTAAGTGTCTCCTCTCCAGATCTGCTGGAGACCTTCTCAAACAGATCATAAATAAAATCCAGCCTGAACAAGATAAAAGAAAAAGAACGTCACTGTCTGGCGCACAAACGCTAATCTAGAAATACATTTCCCCATGCACCTACCTGCTGTCTCTCAGCATGTTCAGGATATCGTCCCGGAAAGTGTCCCTGTTCTTCTCCAGGAAGCCCTTCACATCATACGTGACCTAGAGAAGCAGAACAGACATTATTATTATATGATCATCTTCATATTCTTATTTCACAGCCCTTCACACAAAAATGTTGGACCTCAAAACAGCCCCTGCCCCAGTCAAATTATGGCATAAAGCTAAAATCTGGGATAAGCAAATATTGTAATATAAGAGACATGTGTATCCTTATTTGAATCTTGGTGTTTTGTGTATTTTTTTTCCAAATCTGCGCAGTAATCCAGTGTGAGACTTTCCCTCTGTGCAGGAGCTTCCTGTAATAAAGACCGATCACTGCTGCTTCCTCTCCTTCTGCAGACTGACCGGTCTTGTCTCCGCCCCCTCCAGCAAAGTGATGATGTCATTGCTACCATTACAAGATGATATCTGGTACAGCAAAGACATTTGGTGCACACAAAGTAGATTTATAGAGGAATATATTTCAACATTTTTGTGCCCAAGTTCAACTTTAAAGATGACCAAAAACACAAAACCATCTGTTCATAGAATTTCTGTACTATACATATTAGATTCACCTGCAACTATGTACTGCATGCAAATTGTTTAGATAGACCTTGCTTTTTCTTGTCAAATCTGACCAGATCTATTTGGGTTCTGTCGACCTTCAAGTCCCGCTTCTTTTGTTAAATATCGGACCCCCAAAATGTTTTTGCAACATGCCAGACACCAGGATAGGGGGGGCCCGACACCAGCAGATAGGGGGGCCCGACACCAGCATATAGGGGGGCCCGACACCAGCATATAGGGGGGCCCGACACCAGCATATAGGGGGGCCCGACACCAGCATATAGGGGGGCCCCGACACCAGCATATAGGGGGGCCCCGACACCAGCATATAGGGGGGCCCCGACACCAGCATATAGGGGGGCCCCGACACCAGCATATAGGGGGGCCCCGACACCAGCATATAGGGGGGCCCGACACCAGCATATAGGGGGGCCCGACACCAGCATATAGGGGGGCCCAACACCAGCATATAGGGGGGCCCAACACCAGCATATAGGGGGGCCCGACACCAGCATATAGGGGGGCCCGACACCAGCATATAGGGGGGCCCGACACCAGCATATAGGGGGGCCCGACACCAGCATATAGGGGGGCCCGACACCAGCATATAGGGGGGCCCGACACCAGCATATAGGGGGGCCCGACACCAGCATATAGGGGGGCCCGACACCAGCATATAGGGGGGCCCGACACCAGCATATAGGGGGGCCCGACACCAGCATATAGGGGGGCCCGACACCAGCATATAGGGGGGCCCGACACCAGGACACAGGGAAACGATACCAGGATATAGGGAGCTTGACACAAGGATATAGGGAGCTGGAGAAAGACAGAACCTCAACTTAAATTCACCAAACAGGGCTTTATACTAGTGGAAATGTTTCCCAGAGGTAACAGATGATGAACACACAATGACCCCAACTGTTCTTCATTTGGATGAACTGTCATTTTTTTTTTAAACCAAATTCCCCCCCCCCCCCCCCCCATTACACCTCCAATTTCCTTTTTTTTCTCTAAGTATGCTGTATAGTAATATATATAAAAAAGTACTATTTAAATTGCCAAAAGTATTTCACTACACTTCACTACCTTTTAATTATTGCATCTTGAAAAGAAAGTATAAAGGGAAAATGAATGAATAAAAACCACTTATCAAGTAATTTTACATTTTTTTTTCTCAGTTTAACTGGGGGCATAGCAGGGTGTGTGTCCTTTGCCTACACATTTTGTGCTAAAAAAGGTGACCCTCTTTCATAGCCCAGAAAGTTTGAAGGTATGCATAATATACATTTCTTCATTAAAAGGTATTTAAAAAAGGGAATGTATATTTTTTTAATTTTTTTTTAATAATACATGTAAAATATATCATCAGGACACATGGAATCACTTATACCAGCAAGATGAGCATCACAAAATGGAGATGCAAAATAAATATTCTTCCTTTATGGGAATAGCCAGCAGGAAGAAGCAGTAATATGACGCATTGTGCGCCAGGGACAGCGCTTTGACACCTAATGTGAAGTCTCTCTGAATACTACTTTTTTCTGCAGACAATTTCAATAAAGGAAGATTTTTATTTTTTTTTTGGATCTCGGTGTGTTCTCGTTGCTGGAATAACTGATTCCATGCATCGTGCTGATTCAATGCATTGTGAGAAGTACCAAAGCACAACCTTTGTGTAGCACTGAAATGCAAAAGCCGTAAGCAGGGCTGGACTGTGTAATGAGCAAATATGGCTGCCTGGCTAAAACATATTGATAACATTCCATGCATCCTAAAAATAAAAGTAAGGTGCTTCACATAAATATATCCATGTGACAAAAAATATATGAATACATTACATAGCATAAATATAAATCCAAAACCAATTTTCTGATATAGTGTAGCCCAACACCATACACAAATATCCGTGCTCATACAATTCTTCCTCCACTATAAAAGTGCTCCATAAATGCACACTCACCGGAAACATATGACCCCTTTTTACAAGAAGGTCATTTAAATGCTATTCCAGCCTCAGGTATGCTATAGTACTCCAGTCCTGAATATCCCCCAGCGTTACTGGTCCTTCACAACTGTCCCATCTCCCTCAGGCAGTAACAAATCCGCACCAGAAGATACATAATCTCATAGTACAGTATTTATTTAAAAGGTGCATTAATAAATAAAAGCAATCATAACACTCACATTTAAAGGTGCCCAAAATCTCGGCACCAATGTAAACAGCCTTCAGGTAAAGCCGCTACGCCAATACCTGGAGCTGGCATGCGTTCCAAAACCAGTCAGCTCTAGAAGTGACGTCACCATGTGACCGGAAATGGGGGTAGTCTTGCCTCTACGCGTTTCACTGTCACCCCGTCCTCAGGAAGCTCTCTGCTGTGAAGGACCAGTAAGGCTGGGGTATATTCAGGACCAGAGTACTATAGAGCAGGGGTCTTCAAAGTATGCCCTCCAGTTCAGGAACTAAAATTCCCATCATGCCTAGTCATGTCTGTGAATGTCAGAGTTTTACAATACCTCATGGGATGTGTAGTTCCGCAACAGCTGGAGGACCATGGTTTAAACATCCCTGCTATAGAGCATACCAGAGGCTGGAAAAGCATTAAATGACCTTCTTGTACAAAGGGGGTCATATGTTTCGCATTTGTGGAGCACTTGGTGGTGCACGTTTACAGTGGAGGAAGAATTATGGGAGCAATAATATTTCTGTATGGTGTCACTAGATCAGGAAATTGGACTTGGGTTTCGGATTTATATTTATGATGGTAATGTAAAGTTTTGTCACATGGATATATTTATGTGATGGCAAACAAAACACTCCTGCACATTAGTGTGATGGCCAGGTGATCAATGACTCAAGGGATAGTGTCTTTGGCCTTGCTGCCCTCCTGGATAAGGGGTATCCTAGTAGGTACAAAAAAGAAGAGGGCGGACCAGCCTTGTGCATTATCCCAAGATGATTTATTAATTAAAAAAAACAATAAAATACTACTCACAAACATGTGGTGAATAAAAGCTTGTAGAAACCACTCAGATGTGGCAATCAGTCCTAAAACCGACAGTCTCCAGGAAACAGAGGGGAGGACCTCAGAACCGCAGCACTGACGCGTTTCGAAGGAGTACCTTCCTCAGGTAGCCTGAGAAAGCAGGTACTCCTTCAAAAACATGTCAGCCAGCAGCGGTTCTGAGGTCCTGCCCTCTGTTACCTGGAGACGGTCGGTTTTAGGACTGATTGCCACATCTGGGTGTTTTCTACAAGCTTTTATTCACCACATGTTTGTGAGTAGTATTTTATTGTTTTTTTGTATTAATAAATCTTGGGATAATGCACAAGGCCGGTGTGCCCTCTTCTTTTTATCCTTTTTATATATTTATGTGAAGCACCTTACTTCTTCTTTAAGATGAATGGAATGTTATCAATATGTTTTAGCTAGGCAGCCATATTTGCTCAGTACATATCAAAGCCCTACTTCATGCTTTTGTTTTTCAGTGTTACACAATAGTCGTGCTTTAGTTTTTTTTTCTCAAAATGCATTGAAAGTAATTTGGTTAGATTTGCACAAGTACAAAAAAAACAAAAAAACAACCTATTGATCCTGACAGATCCTGCTCGCTTATCAGCCAATTTGTTCTCAGCTAGCTCTGAAGACTACAGCACACCTTCTTACTATGTTATTCAAAAGAGGATAAAGAGGGGTTCTGTAGCCCTGTACTAGGGTAACATTACTGCGTCTCCATAGATAATGCAGTGAATGAGTGTTGTCACCCTAATGCAGGAAGTGTGTTACAGACAGGATCACTGGATGAAAATAAAGGGGGAAAAAAAACCTGAAAAAGCAAATGCAGCCACTACATCTAAAAGACTGGTAAGCTGCTATATATCACATTTTTGCTCTTGGATTCAGATGTGTTTTAAAAACGGGAAAAGTTTGGGGAATTCAAATTAATTTAAAGAAATAAAATAAAATTTTGTGGTTTCGCCATTTCACAGCGATAAAAAAAAAAAAAAAAAAAAAAAAAGGAAGAAGTTTTGAAGCACACATATGGTGACAGACACAAATTACTCAGAAATTTACACATATGAACAATCTGCGTGCGGTACATGGAGTAAACATGACGCACAGGACTGTTTTGGGAAAAAAAAGTTTCATCCTACCTCCCCCGCATAGTGCTTGATTCCAAACTGGTTTTCGGTCACTCGTGGCTTCACGTAGTGGGGGTTATTCTGGGACACAAAGAAAACATCTGTGTTAAATTGTAGCCAGCGGGGACACTGACATGAGGCTTACTGCGGTGTAACCAACCATCCCTGGGGTATGTATGACCAACTTATCGAATGTCAGATGCTGAGGGCATGTGATTTAATAGGTTAAAAGTAAAAGGCCAGCTTCTAGAAGAGGAAATAAAAAAAATCCTCTCAACGGCAACTATATGCTTTGCAACAGCTTTAAGGGCCGATTCAAATGCAGTCTGATGCGTTTCTGCATGCGTGTTTTTGATGCGTCCTGGTGCATTTCTTCTCCTCATTTTTTTCTTCACCTTAAATAAGCACATGTGCCTACTGGTGTGTTTCAGTACAGTTCAGTGCAGAAAATATGCAATGCACTTTTTTTTCTGGAAATGGATAGCACTGGCCATTGTACTATGCCATTGTAACCCATATAACCTACTAGCCTTGGGTTTTTGATTCAGAAAAAAAAATAAATACTGGACAGCATGTGATGTGAACCAGCCCTAAGGGTCTGTTCATACTTATGTTCTGCAGTAAAGTCCATTGCCATGCCATTCATTTTTTAGCAGTATGCATTTACATTGAACAGATACACAATGCATTAGAGCAGTAGGAAGCAATGCAACCTAAAAACAAATGGGTCATGCCCTTTAAAAAATAAAAAAGGGCTGCTTTAAAGTGTATTTCCAATTTTGAAGCCAATTAGGGTTAACACCTACTTTACGTGTTACCTGTTCCCATCCACATAGGATAACTAAAAATTGCAGCTTACCTTTTTTTAGATGTTCTATTCTGGGTCCTTCAGCCAGGAAAAATACAAGGTAGTTCTCTTTGTGAGGGGTCGGTGAAGCTGTGTTTGCCATAATTAACCCTGTTTGTACTGTGCAAGCAGATCTTCAATATCAGTTGTAACTAGATTTGAACACTGAACACTGAGGATCTGACCAAAGGGTTAAAAAGGTAGAAACTGCCTGTGCTGTATGTTAATTAGGACGGACCTGGGACACATACACTCTAAACATTGTTCAAAAAACCCTGCAATCAGCCATGACACCTCCTTCATAGAAACATCTAAAAAGGTAAGAAATATTTCTTGAAAAAAAAAAAAAAAAAATAAGGCATGCTGTGTGAACGATAAACATGTAGTGGGGTTATGTCAAATTTGACTTCAAAAGTGGAAACACACTTTAACTACCTGCCAATCACCCGCCACAGTTGTACTGCGGCAGGTTGGCACAGCTGCGCGAATCGCAGTCATTGTACGTCGGCTCTTTAAAAGGCCTCAGCAGGCGCGCTGCCCGCGCCGCGTCCCCGGAGCCGACGCGCATGTAGGGTTGACACCTCATCCCGGTCATCGCGGCTGCGTGTGGTCGGCAGCCGCGATGACCGCCAGCCACCCACGATCGCTCCACAGAGAGCCAGAACGAGGATCTGTCAATGTAAACAAACAGATCCCGGTTCTGATAGGGAAGTAGAGAGAGATCTGCTGTTCCTAGTGATCAGGAACAAAGATCTCTCGCTACCCCCAGGCAGTGCCCCATACAGTTAGAAACACCTCCCTAGGGAGCACTTAACCCCTTAATCACCCTCTAGTGTTAACCCCTTCCCTACCAGTGACATTTATACAGGAGTCCTGGAGTTCCGTTTTCACTTTCCGTCCCAGAGACGAATTAAAAAGCAAGGTCTCTCTGGGGGGGGGGGGGGAGATTCACTTTAATGCTGCCCATACCCTGATCAAAATTGAGCAGGTTCAGCCACTATGTGGCCGCGCCTAACAAAGGGGTCCTGCATGGCCCTGAAACGTTACAGTTTATTGCTGGGGCGTGATCACTTTAAAGAACATGTGGGCGTTCTCTTAAAGACCCGTAGTGTGCTGGTGATATGCTTTGACCTGGTGATGTACCTGGGGGCAGAGTTGTGGATGACTTTGTATGATGTTGATAGGATTTTGAATTTTTTGTTGGGCGAAAGTGAAGGAAGCAAGCCAATATACTAGCAGTGATTACACCGGTCATCTTTCTGAGATGAATAATGAAAACTTACATTGTGTTGGTTATGGAGTTTTTCAAGCAATGTGAAATCTGTGCCTTTAGGGAAACGACTTTCCTCATTGATAAGAGCCAACAAACCGAGTTTCTGGAATCAGAAAAAAAACAAACAAACAGTTACATAGAAAGTTCATGGAAATAGATCAACCTGAAATGCTAAGAAGTTGGTCTAAGAAACGCGTTGAGTTGTGTGTCATGCCTTCTGATCATATGTTCCTATCTGGTGGCTTGGATAATAGCAAACAAGAAATGATACACAATACAGCAAGCCCCCTGCTTACGAACGTATTCCGTTCCGGGAGGTCGTTTTGTCCAACAAAGATCAGTGCTTGCAGACAAAGGTTGAGAGCGCTGATCATTGTGTTCTGGTGGGGGGAGTCCCCCTGGCACAACACAATAGCACAGCAAGGGAGATCGCGGCATCAACATTGCTTGTGTTTGTACGGCGATCGGTGAGTTTTTTTCAGTCAGCCCGCTGGGTTGGACGAAATAAAACTATCCAAACACGTGTTCGCATCTTTGAAAGTTCGCAACTCAAACGTTTACGTGTAGGGGATCTACTGTATGGTCTTTGAAAATCTAAAATAGATAGGACGGTGGGTTAAGACTAGGAGAGATCACTCAAGTTAGATTTTGAGATTGTGTGATGAGGAAGTAATTTCAATATCAAACTCTTTCAATCAGTGGCGGTTGATTGTACACCTGCTCCCCCCCCCCCCCCGGTGGGTCGGGTCACAGACAACATACACTTTTTTTTCAGTCTCTATTATTATTATTATAATACAGAATTTATATAGCGCCAACAGTTTGTGCAGCGCTTTACAACATGAGGGCGGACAGTACAGTTAGAATACAATACAGTTGGAATCAGAGGGCCGTGTTTGTTAGAGCTTACAATCTAGGAGGGAAGCAGCTGTATGTTAGCCTGTGTCCATGCACATTTAAGCATTTACAGGCTGGAAAAAAAAAAAACAACAACAAGTTTTTGAGAGGACCTTTCAGGCAGAAACAACGCTTGACGAGCCTAAACATGCATAAAGCGTTTTTAGGTGTACATTTTTTTTCTCATGTTTTTGTGGAAAAACGCTTATAAACACAAACGCGCCTAAACACGTGTACAATATGCTCCGTAATAGCGTTTTTTTAATGCAGATTTTTTCTGCCAGGAGTTCTGTTATTTTTTTCTGCTGACTAGTGTGCATGGGCCCTAACACATGTCGTGCATTAAGGGGCATTGCATTAGAGCAGCCTATTTGTTTGAATGTGCTGCCAACACAATAGACCTAAAATCAGACATGCATCAGTTATTTCCGATACATGGTACCATAATGCACCACAACACAAGTGCATGGGGGGGGGGGGGGGGGGGGCACATTCCTTGCATTGTGGTGCCGTTCAGAAAGTCGCCATTAAATTGCAGTAATGCACATGTTATAGCACATAGTGTAAATGGGCCCTGAAAAGGTACCAATATATTTCTGTTTCCTCAGTTGGGGGTTTAGTCATTCGAAGCGCCTTTTTGTAATCTCAGTTAAGTAAACCTGTCTCAGGGAAAATACTGGGACTTCCAATGTTGAGCTCTTCTGAAAATGCTAGTTGCCTGGCTATTATGCTCTAACTGTAGCTTTAATAATTTCTGAACCCTGACTCAAAATGAGTATGCATTTCCAAATGGTCAGGGAAAAATAATAAAATAAAAGTCATTGGGGTTGATTTACTAAAACTGGAGTGCACAAAATCTGGTGCAGTTCTGCATAGGAACCAATCAGCTTCCAGGTTTTTAGTGATTGTAAAGGCAGAAGGTTTTTTATCTTAGTGCATTCACTGCATTAAAATAAAAAAACCTTCTGTGTGCAGCAGCCCCCCTCATACTTAGCTGAGGTCCCTCTCGATCCAGCGATGTGGCACTGGACACTCAGCTGCTAGGGTGGTGACTCCGCTCCTCATTGGCTAAGACAGCAGCGCGGCTCCATTGGCTCCTGCTGCTGTCAAAGTCAGTCAGCCAATGAGTAGAGAAAGGAGGTGGGGCCAGGCCGCAGCTCCATGTCTGAATGGACAGACAGAGCAGCAGTTTGGCTCGGGTGTCCCCATAGCAAGCTGCTTGCTGTGGGGGCACTCCACAGGAGGGAAGGGTCAGGAGCACCGAAGAGGGACTCCAGAAGAAGAGGATCTGAGCTGCTCTGTGCAAATCCATGTTTGTTCATTTTACAAAATAAAATACAAGATTTAGTACCACTAATTGAACAAGCTGAAGTTAGAAGCTGATTGGCTACCATGCACAGCTGCGCCACATTCTGCACTCTCCAGTTTTAGTAAATCAATCCCATTATCTGGATACTTGTTCTGGGTCATGTAGCATTTTCAAAAAGAGTGCTCAACAATGGCAGCCTCCATGTTTCTCTTCGAACAGGTTTTCTTTGAAGGACTTACCTTTTCTATTAGATCCAGACACTCTGCATTGTCCATCCAGTCAATGGCTTCCCAGTTGATACCCTCCCTGATAGATTGGAGAGAGGAGAGAGAATGAGGTGACTTCATAAACCATGCCATCTATTTGAATACAGTTCAGGCCAAACACAAGATCACATGTGGTTTGTGGTCTGAACTGGATTGAATTTCCCAACATCCTCCACTCTGACACTATTGCTCTTACCTGTTATATTCTAGCTGCTCCAGGGAAAATATATGTTTGTTGAAATATTCTTGAAGCTTTTCATTGGCGTAATTAATGTTGAACTGCTCAAACCGATTCACCTAGAAAGAAAACAGGAGAGAAGATTTTTTTGTATTTTTAAACTTTGAGCAGTATGTATGTATGTACAGTGGGGACGGAAAGTATTCAGACCCCCTTAAATTTTTCACTCCTTGTTATATTGCAGCCATTTGCTAAAATCTTTTAAGTTTATTTTTTTCCTCATTAATGTACACACAGCACCCCATATTGACAGAAAAACACAGAATTGTTGACATTTCTGCAGATTTATTAAAAAAGAAAAACTGAAATATCACATGGACCCTTTGCTGTGACATGCATATATTTAACTCAGGTGCTGTCCATTTCTTCTGATCATCCTTGAGATGGTTCTACACCTTCATTTGAGTCCAGCTGTGTTTGATTATACTGATTGGACTTGATTAGGAAAGCCACACACCTGTCTATATAAGACCTTACAGCTCACAGTGCATGTCAGAGCAAATGAGAATCATGAGGTCAAAGGAACTGCCTGAAGAGTTCAGAGGCAGAATTGTGGCAAGGCACAGATCTGGCCAAGGTTACAAAAAAATTTCTGCTGCACTTAAGGAGAGCACAGTGGCCTCCATAATCCTTAAATGAAAGACGTTTAGGATGACCAGAACCCTTCCTAGAGCTGGCCGTCTGGCCAAACTGAGCTATCGGGGGAGAAGAGCCTTGGTGAGAGAATCAGGGGGTCTGAATACTTTCCGTCCCCAATATATATTAAATATATATATATATATATATATATATATATATATATATATATATATATATATATATATATATATATATATATATATATATATATATATATATATATATATATATATATATATATATATATATATATATATATATATATATATATATATATATATATATATATATATATATATATATATATATTATTTATCGGCGTATATCACGCACTTTTTTACTCTGAAAACAGAGGGTAAACTGTGCCTGCGCGTTATACGCCGATATCTGTTTTTTTAACCAACAGGGGGGTGGGGGATCGGGCGGTCCGTCCGCCTCTCCTGGCCCTGGGACAGCGCTGCCAGGACAACTCCAGATAACATTACTGCCAGCCCCCTCCCACACACTGCTCCCCCATGCCGCCATATGTCAATTCAAACCCCTCCACCAACGCCGCTCTCCTCCTCCTGCTCAGCCCCCTCCTCGAGTGTAGCTTGTGATTGGAGGAGAGTGGTCATGTGACCGTCAATGAATCAAAGGAGAGCAGTCACATGACCGGGTCCACGGCACCAATGGAGGTGTTCAATAGATCCACAAGTGACACAGGAGGAGTGGCGCACGAGAAGGGGCCGGCAGCGATGGCAATGCAGGTATTCAATAGCTCCGATCCAGAGCATGCTGGCAATGCTATCCCAGGAGACTGGGGGTCTCCTGGGAGTGCAGAGGAGGAGGGGGCTTTATAATGAAAGGAGTCTGTGTACCATTCAGGGGTCTCAGTGTACTATGGAAAGTTTATTTCCTGAAACTTCCCTCTTAAAGTGAAGGTGCGTGTTATACGCCGATAAATATGGTATAGGTGTATGTGTATATATATATATATATATATATATATATATATATATATATATATCTCACACAGCCGGATTAGCCTGAAGGGCATGGTATGCTCGTAACTGTACAGTAGCTGCCACATTATATATGTCTTGAAGATTTTTCAGTAAAAAAAGTTTGCATTGGAGATCGTGTCCCACCGTCTTTTTCTAATGAGTTTTGGTGGATCATTGGGAGCCCACCGTGACACTGCTCCAGGAATGTACAGAGATAAAAGAGAAGTAACTCACCCCATTATTTGAGAGATATATATATATATATTTTATATATATATATATATATATATATATATATATATATATATATATATATATATATATATATATATATATATATATATATATATATATATATATATATATATATACACACACACACACATATACATACACACATACACATATATATACAAACATTAACTATATTGGGACGCCTGCCTTTACACGCACATGAACTTTAATGGCATCCCAGTCCAGTTTAATCCCATCCCAGTCACTCATCCATGTCTTTATGGACCTTGCTTTGTGCAGAGTCATGTTGGAATAGAAAGGGGTCCTCCCCAAACTATTCCCACAAAGTTGGGAGCATGACATTTTCCAAAATGTCTTGGTATGCCGACGCCTTAAGTGTTCCCTTCACTGTAATTAAGGGACCAGGCCCAACCCCTGAAAAATAACCCCACACCACTTTGGGCAAAGGGCTTGTGAAACGCAGTTTACCTTAGAGAGGTCAATTTGGGTAAGTATGACCTTGGTGGTATGGATGTGTCATTGCCATCATCCCATGTAAATCTGTAGAAAAATATGATACCTCTAAGGGGATTTTTAAGGCAATGAATTTAGAATGTGTTTTAAAATAAAATCAGTTTTATTTAATATTATTCAACATTAAAAAATATGTATAAATTTTTTTCTCTATAAATTTTTCACAAAAAATCATTTAGATCAGTAAACATAAAACAAAAATAAATTCCAAAACATGAAGTAATTCTACAAGTACATCCAATACAAAATAAAGAATTGCATGTAGAAAATGACGTGAGGAAGAATGTGATGTATCACACTACCCAGTGCGGTCACCCTGGATGGCCACCCTGGTATGGAGTAGTGGAATTTCCAACGCGTTTCAACGTTTAAATCTTAACAGATAAAAGTCTTCTTCAGGGAAAGTACATCACAGTCTAAGAAATCAAAGATTTAAAAAACAATGCTATTATGAACTGTACACATGTACACCATACATATCCCCTACAGTAGTTATATTCTCATGTGACTTACGCTCTCCCAAGACAACCCGGTTTGGGGGCATTACATGCCAGGGGTCAGAGACATCCCACATCAGAATAGCCCGGACTGTCCTAATACTCTACAAGGCGGCTGGATATAATCGATAATCCCAACATTCGGCGTCCTTAGCCTCAAAAAATTGATGGCTATCTGTAATGGGGCAAATAGTAAGAATGAGGAGTATCTTAGAGACAACTGTGGGCTGACCCCACAGTGAGTCCCATATGAAAAGAGATCCCCCCTTGAGGATGTGTGAAACACACAAAAAGAAATGGGAGGTGTATATATATTTCTTTTTGTGTGTTTCACACATCCTCAAGGGGGGATCTCTTTTCATATGGGACTCACTGTGGGGTCAGCCCACAGTTGTCTCTAAGATACTACTCATTCTTACTATTTGCCCCATTACAGATAGCCATCAATTTTTTGAGGCTAAGGACGCCGAATGTTGGGATTATCTATTATATCCAGCCGCCTTGTAGAGTATTAGGACAGTCCGGGCTATTCTGATGTGGGATGTCTCTGACCCCTGGCATGTAATGCCCCCAAACCGGGTTGTCTTGGGAGAGCGTAAGTCACATGAGAATATAACTACTGTAGGGGATATGTATGGTGTACATGTGTACAGTTCATAATAGCATTGTTTTTTGACTCTTTGATTTCTTAGACTGTGATGTACTTTCCCTGAAGAAGACTTTTATCTGTTAAGATTTAAACGTTGAAACGCGTTGGAAATTCCACTACTCCATACCAGGGTGGCCATCCAGGGTGACCGCACTGGGTAGTGTGATACATCACATTCTTCCTCACGTCATTTTCTACATGCAATTCTTTATTTTGTATTGGATGTACTTGTAGAATTACTTCATGTTTTGGAATTTATTTTTGTTTTATGTTTACTGATCTAAATGATTTTTTGTGAAAAATTTATGGAGAAAAAAATTTATACATATTTTTTAATGTTGAATAATATTAAATAAAACTGATTTTATTTTAAAACACATTCTAAATTCATTGCCTTAAAAATCCCCTTAGAGGTATCATATTTTTCTACCTTAGAGAGGTCAGGAAAGTCCTTTTTCAGCCCCCCAGGCCTCTTATGTGTAAGTGACCCTGTGTCTATTAGGGGCACAGGGTGACCGGGGTGCCCAGTCTGGTCTGCCCTAACCAGACTCACCATACAACCACACCGGACTCAGCATTTTGTTCTACCCGTTATGCTGGAGCTTATATGTGTGGTTTGTGAGGCTCCTTCACTTGGGACAGTAATATTTATCAACAATATCCCTCAAGAAATATATGAAGATAAATTAATTCTACTGCATCAGACTGAGAGACTCATTGCAGATGTTGAGGTCATCAGCTCAGGCCACCTGTCTGGGGTCGCCTGCTGTAATGTGTTTATTGTAAGTAGGTCTAGTGTGCCTTCTAAGTGTCTTTCACCCATTGTTAATTGTGCTAATTAACTCACCTATTGTCTGCTAGTATTCCACCTAGGCTGGTTTAAGTGACTAGTTAATTAGCTCAAGCTAATTATATCACTGTCAGCTATTCGTTGCTAGAGGTGAATTAACATAGTTTATGTTGGCTGTTTCTTAGTTACGTTAATTATATTTCTGTATACAATTTAATTTGCATACAATAATGTAATCAGGCTCACCTGACCTGGTGTGGTTTATTACTTCTGTGTGAGTTTTCAATAGAGTTCCAGTTCTCATACAAGCTACTTTTAGCTAGTCTTGTATGCTGTGGCTATAATATCTGGTTCCTATGTCCAGACTGGAGGAAGCTGTATACTGACGGAAGCACCAAAGCTGGGTGCTGGACGGTTCCGTCACACCCCCTCCACCAAATGATGTGGAGGGGTAGCCCAATACTTTTGCCAATATAGTGTGGATGAGCGAGTTTAGGGTGGAGGAACTTGACTGGCCTGCACAGAGTCCTGACCTCAACCCAATAGAATACCTTTGGGGCGAACAAATGCGCTTTTGGAAGAATGGTCAAACATTTCCATAGACACACTCCTAAACCTTGTGGACAGCCTTCCCAGAAGAGTTGAAGCTGTTATAGCTGCAAAGGGTGGGCCAACTCAATATTTAACCCCACGAACTAAGACTAGGATGCCATTAAAGTTCATGTGCTTGTAAAGGCAGGTGTCCCAATACATATATAATAGATATAGATATATAATAGAGATAGATATATATATATATATATATATATATAGATAGATAGATAGATAGATAGATAGATAGATAAATTCTTTACTTTTTTTTTTTAATTTATATATTACCCATGCACCACATACAATCTTCGTTGAAAAAATATTTTTTTCATATTACAGCTGTAATGAGACAGGATTCCCAGAGCACTATGAATTTCCTAAACAGAGAATATAGAAGCAGATGCTTCTAGGGATGCACCGAATTTTCGGCCGCCGAAACATATCGACCGAAAATGGCCTTTTCGGCAATTTGCCAAAAGAAAATTCTTGTCAATAATGGGGCCGTCCTGGTGCTGCCCAGTACAGGGGTGTCGTTCTGGAGCGCCCCCGTCCAGTCCTCTCCCTTCTCTCCCCCCCTCCCTCCCTCCTCGACGAGGCGGCTGAAAGGCAGAAAGCAAAACAGTGCTCTATGGAGGAAAGCTGTCAGCACACCGCGATAAGGAGCGGCTTGTCGGTATGATCAGCGGGAGGAGCATTATCAGTGTGCAGCGCCGCGGGGGTTAAGAGTGCATGTCAAACAACAAGTCCTGCACTCTTAACCCCTGCGGCACTGCACACTGATAATGCTCCTCCTGCTGATCATACCATGACAAGCCGCTACTTAACGCAGTGTGCTGGCAGCTTTCCTGCATAGATAGAGCACTGTTCTTGGCTTTGCCTTGCTAACACTGCCCTGTCCTGATCCTGTCTGACATACTAAGGCAGGCTGCATGATGGGCACTGATAAGCTCCTGGGCACTGGTGAGGCACAGGCAGGCTGCATGATGGGCACTGGTAAGCTGCTGGGCACTGGTGAGGCACAGGCAGGCTGCATGATGGGCACTGGTAAGCTGCTGGGCACTGGTGAGGCACAGGCAGGCTGCATGATGGGCACTGGTGAGCTGCTGGGCACTGGTGAGGCACAAGCAGGCTGCAAATGATGGGCACTGGCAGGCTGCATTTGATAAACACTGGGGAGGCTGCATTGATCTCCTGTACCACGTCTGCAGTCTGTGACCATCTCCTGTACCACGTCTGCAGTCTGTGACCAGCTCCTGTACCATGTCTGCAGTCTCTGACCATCTCTTGTACCACGTTTGCAGTCTCTGACCATCTCCTGTACCATGTCTGCAGTCTCTGACCATCTCCTGTACCATGTCTGCAGTCTCTGACCATCTCCTGTACCACGTCTGCAGTCTCTGATCATCTCCTGTATTATGTCTGCAGTCTCTGATCATCTCCTGTATCATGTCTGTAGTCTCTGACCATCTCCTGTACCACGTCTGCAGTCTCTGATCATCTCCTGTATTATGTCTGCAGTCTCTGATCATCTCCTGTATCATGTCTGTAGTCTCTGACCATCTCCTGTATCATATCTGCTAGAGGTGAACCGCATGGAAATTTTGCTAATACTATTAGCAATGGGTTATATAAAAATGTATGCGTTTTATTCAGAATATAAAAATACACGTTTATATAAAAATATGTTTTGATAACAGTCATTTTGGGTCAGTTTCGGTTTTCGGCCTAGTGTATTTTTCATTTTCGGTATCGGTTTCAGCACCAAAAAACCCGTTTGGTGCACCCCTAGATGCTTCCTTTGAGACACCCTGTCTCTGGTTGAAATGTGTTGGGAGCCAACTGAATGGGAGAAAGGGGGAGCAGTCCGACTCATTCACTTGTGTGCATACATTTCACCTTGAGCAACAAGACAGATGATAAATTACAATCATCTGCACTATAAAAACATTTCCCATAAATGTCGATATTTTAGTATAATGCGCATCATTTCAGCAGGCACTGCATCTACGATAAGTTGTACCACACCTGAAAATTCTCAAAGCCAAAAATATCCAAAATCCCGACGGACTTGAAGTTCTCCTTCCCTCGGACACGGGCATTGATCTTTCCGACCAGCCAAGAAAAGCACTGAGCGTAGAGCGCCATGGCCAGGGAATCACGGGAATCTGTAGCCTGAATCAGATCAACAACAGAAAATTGAGAAGAAGAAATTAACTGTAGGACATTGTAATGATTCCATAGACCTCTGGAGGCCATTGGACTGTAACCCAATGTTTGTGTGCTGCTTCATCTTCTCCACCAACCTTGATGAGGGGTTAGAATCCCCATCAGGTTTTTATTGCTAGTACCTGCATAAGAAGCAATAGATCACCAATTATCCATGCCCAATGCTGCGAGTGTCCACCCTATTCATTATTTCATAAACTGAATTGCCTCAGTGAGGCTGCCCCCATTTGACAAGGTACCCCCAAACACCAGAAAAGGTCTTAAGCGGAATCCAGAGAAATCGGTAAGGGTGCCACACTAATGGTGAACAAGTCCAGAGTGATTATTCAATAATCAATAGAATAGGGCCCAACATATTTTGGGATATGTATTCCTGAAACACACTGGATCTCATTCTAATGATTATTCAAATAAAAGGACTTCCAATAACAGGACTATCCCCATTGATGTGGCACACTTACCTTCTTCTGGTATTCATTGCTGTTGTGTGTGTTACTCTCTCCATTTGTCCTGGTGACCATTGTCACTGGACTAAAAGTGAGAAAAAAAACCCAACATTTTGAGTTTTTTGCCAGAAAAGGAATAGATAGAAAATTCTCCAATGGGGCCACTTATTCCAGTGACAACTGTTCAAGAAGAAAATTCTCGTCCTTCTTGTTGTGTCTGCAGGTCAAGAAGTGAAGGGAAATTTCTGCCAAACAGAAAATAAATAAATTGGGCTTTAGATACACTTTAAACACGAGACAGTTACATCTATGATTTATGTGCCTTAAAGTGTTACTACACCCAGGACCCTGCATTCACTATATCTGGTCTCCCACAGTATACAGAACATGGAAATGCAATTTTAGTAAATATAAACTGCTAAATACCTTTTCACATCAGCAGTATATAGCAGTCTTGTGACTTCTATTAGTGTCTGGTTAAAGCTTGTAGGAGGAGTTTTCATTCTCCTCTGACTGTCCTATGAGGCTGCATGACCCCTGACCCTCTGTCTGGACAGTGCCAAATGGCCCTGTGCTGATAAACCCCCCCCCCCCCCCCCCAAAAAAAAGCCCATTCTAGCAATACACATCAAACTGAGCATGTGCAGAGTGCCTCCTAGGGCTCTATACTATCAGCAGATGGATTGGGGACAGTAAAGGAAGGGGAGGATCAGAGAAGACAGGATCAAACAGCCTTTTTTACACAATGTGCAGGATTAACCTCTTAGGTTCCACAGTGAGTATAACAAGCATGCTTTACTGCATGAACAGACTGATTTTACTGTTGTGGGTTTAGTAACACTTTAAAGGATAAGTTCACCTTTGGGAACAGAATACACGTTACACCCGTTTTTAAGTTGGAACATGTAACATGTTCCCTTTGCTGCAACTGCCTCCTGCTGCCCTCTCTCCCTTTGACAGCAGTAGAGGAGAAGTTCCCTGTACTAGCTGTCACTTTTTTAAAGAGCGTGGCCATGTGGGGCTTCGCCCACACAGCCACATTACTTAATTCACAGAGCTCTGTGAATAAATGAACTACAAGTACCGACATCCTTTGCTAATGTCGGCTTGTAGTTCTCAATGAACTACAACGGCGCTGTGGAGCTCTGTGGTAATTAATTCTTCCTGTCCATGTGAAACTGCCTGGCGGTACGATGTACAGGCGCACAGATTACACTCACTGCTTGCTGATCGCTGGTTCAATGCCTTCGAGGCTCAAAAAAAAAAAAAGGAAGGAAAATGCACATTTTTTTAACCACTTTGTCGACCGGCTCACGCCAATATACGTCGGCAGAATGGCACCGCTGGGCGAACCGCCGTACCTATACGGCGGCTCCTTTAAGAGCCATATGGCACGCGCCACTGGAGGTGCGTGGGGGACTCACTGGGCGTGGCCGACGGGCGCGATCGCCGCTGGACACCCGCAATTGCGGGCACATGAGCCAGAACGAGGATTTGTGTGTGTAAACGCACAAATCCCCGTTCTGACAAGGGGAGGAGAGACAGATATTCTGTTCTTACCAAGCAGGAACAACGATCTGGCGCCTCCTCTGGCCAGTCCCATTCCCCCCACAGTTAGAAACACATCTAGGGAACAGATTTGACCCCTTGATCGCCCCCTAATGTTAACCCCTTCCCTGCCAGTGTCATTTATACAGTAATCAGTGCATGTTTATAGCTCCGATTGCTGTATAAATGTCAATGGTCCCAAAAAAGTTTCAAAAGTGTTCGATCTGTCTACCGCAATCCTGATTAAAATCGCTGATCGCCGCCATAACTTGTAAAAAAATAAATAATAAAAAAAATGCCATAAATCTATTCCCTATTTTGTAGACGCTATAACTTTTGCACAAACCAATCAATATATGTGATTGTGAATTTTTTTACCAAAAATATGTAGAAGAATACATATTGGCCTAAACTGATGAAGAATTTATTTTTTTTTAAAATTTGGGATATTATAGCAAAAAGTAAAAAATCATTTTTTTTCAAAATAGTTGCTTTTTTCTGTTTATAATCGCAAAAAATAAAAAAAATCGCAGAGGTGATCAAATACAACCAATAGAAAGCTCTATTTGTGGGGGGGAAAAAAGGACGTCAATTTTATTATTTCGGTACAACGTTGCACGACCGCGCAATTGTCAGTTAAAGCGACGCAGTGCCGTAACGCAAAATATGGCCCGTTCCAATTCCTCCATCTACCTCACTTGTGTGGATGGGGAAATCGGTCCACTGGCTGATCAAAAAAAAAAAAACAATTAACCATGTATGCGCAGCCTAAGATGGGAAAATAGAAAAAAAAATTACCATTTATAAGCAGCAAAGATTAAACATTGATTTAGAATTTAGTTACTGTAAATTAAAATTGAACTCCAGCCAAAAATAATAGGATAAAATTGAACAGCCCATTAAATGATAAAATAAAATTTAAAAAATGCTTATGCGGCAATATCTACCTTCAATCCAGAAAGTTTTCTGAAGTACTTTTTTCTGCTGCTAGATGTCCTCAGTCTGATGGCTAGCATCATTGAACCCACTTCCTCTGAGCCCAGGACATTCTGGATCCCCCCGCCAGAATGTGAGTGGATAGTGAAAGGAGAAGCAGCACAGTGATGAGATCCTCTCTCTGTCATTCTGCTCTCTCCTCCTATCAGCACGCTTCTTGTCAGCACATAAACTGATCAGCTCCTTATGCCGCTGCTGTACCTCCTCACACACCAGCCCTGCTATACAAAGACTGCTAATGACTGATACCAGGTCAAATTCAGGTGCTCACACTGCTTGCGTTTAAAAAATACAATCAGTGATGTTTAACCACTTAAGGACCAGCCTCGTTTTGGATTTTAGGTGTTTACATGTTTAAAACAGGTTTTTTTGCTAGAAAATTACTTAGAACCCCCAAACATTATATATGGTTTTTTTTCTAACACCCTAGAGAATAAAATGGCGGTCATTGCAATACTTTTTTTTGCACCGTATTTGCGCAGCGGTCTTATAAGCGCACTTTTTTTGGAAAAAATTCACTTTTTCGAATAAAAAAATAAGACAACAGTAAAGTTAGCCCAATTTTTTTTTATATTGTGAAATATAATGTTACGCCAAGTAAATTGATACCCAACATGTCACGCTTCAAAATTGCGCCCGCTCGTGGAATAGCGTCAAACTTTTACCCTTAAAAATCTCCATAGGCGACATTTAAAAAATTCTACAGGTTGCATGTTTTGCGTTACAGAGGAGGTCTAGGGCTAGAATTATTGCTCTCGCTCTACCGGTCGCGGTGATACCTCACATGTGTGGTTTGACCACCGTTTTCATATGCGGGCGCTACTCACGTATGCGTTCGCATCTGCGCGCGAGCTCGTCGGGACAGGGCGCTTTAAAAAAAAAAAAAATTTTTTATTATTATTATTTATTTTACTTTATTTTATTTATTTTTTCACTGTTTTAAAAAAAAAAAATTTGGATCACTTTTATTCCTATTACAAGGAATGTAAACATCCCTTGTAATAGAAAAAAACATGACAGGTCCTCTTAAATATGAGATCTGGGGTCAAAAAGTCCTCAGATCTCACATTTACACAAAAATGCAAAAAAAAAAAAAAAAAAAAAAGTCGTTTAAAAAAATGACACAGAAAATTGTGCCTTTAAGAGAAGTGGGCGGAGCCGTCATAATGACGTCGCTCCGGCCGTCACATGGTATAGAGACGGGTGGGGGCCATCTTGGCCTCACTCATCTCAGTACCTCAGCGGTGACAGGACCCGATCGCCTCCGCCGCTACCGACGGCTCCGGTAAGCGGCGGAGGGCGCGGGAGAGCGGCGGGAGGGGGGGTGGCACCTCTCCCGCCGCCGATAACGGTGATCTCGCGGCGAACCCGCCGCAGAGACCACCGTTATCGTGTACAGAATCGCTCACTGTAAAGATGGATACCGCGGTTGTGGCAGCAGCTGCTGCCGTTACCGAGATATCCATCTTCAAAAAAATGACGTATATATACAGTGAGCGGTCGTCAAGTGGTTAATGGTTCCAGAGCTGCGTTCATTGGTGTCTTGTATATCTGCCTGGTGTTCGGCTTTAAATACTCCAACTGAATGGTCAAAGACCTCACCTGCTCCACTGTGAGAGGAGACAGGATCTCTTCTCCTCGGAGGATCATCGATCTCTGTGTCAGCACCTCGGAGAGCTGGAAGGAGTCCAAACCCAAAAGATCAGCAACGTCACTCATCACTGTAAAAAGATACAAAGAAAAGAATGAAACAATGACTGTTCACAAAATGCTTCACGCATTAACCACTAGACCCCTGGAAGATTTACCCCCCTTCCTGACCAGGCCATTTTTTGCGATACTGCATTGCGTTACTTTAACTGACAATGGTGCGGTCATGCAACAATATACCCAAATAAAATGCATGTCCTTTTTTTCCCACAAATAGAGCTTTCTTTTAGTGGTATTTGATCACCTCTGCATTTTTTATTTCTTGCGCTAAAAAACAAAAAAAAGAATAATAAAAGAAAAAAAAATGTATTATATATATATATAATATATATAGCGGTCGCATTTTTGCTCAATTAATGCTATGTTATTCTGTGTACAGTGTTATAGCTTAGTATTTGGCGCCATCTAGTGGCCAAAATTGTGAATGGACTTTATTTTATTTTTCTTTCTCAAGAATGTGAGAAGATGACAGGAAGTGACGGTTTACATTTCGCATTAACTTGACCTACCCACAATGCCTAGTGACCACCCATGAGCACCAAGAGACTGAACTGCATGCTGGGTAGGTTATAAAAGGCCCTGCGTGGCCATTTTCTTTCTCATGTTGCTGGGGCGCATGGCCTGCCAGCAGGGCTTTGTGGGTGTGTGTGTCCCACAGAGTTGCGGCGTAGCGGAACAGTCAGCGATCCTGCCTTAGATCACAGCGTGCTGAAGCAGCAGTGTGATCATTCCAGAGACCTTTGAAGGAGGTAACCGAGGACTCCCGGTCGACTGTGAAACGGAACAGCGTGACGGCGTGGCCGCGGCGAACGAACTGAGATATTGTGGAGCGGAGGCATCCATCTACCTGAACCCAGTGTGGTGAGAGGGCTGTTGCCCAAAGTTTCATTGACGCACTATTATACACTTGCATCAATAAAACACAGTGCTGCTGGGACCTGTAGTCCCGCAGAGGAGATTTAAAGGGATAAAGACTGAGTTTAATATAGGCCTCAAGCCTGCACTTCACTACAGTTTGACATTGTTATACCAAATCGCTTGCACCAGAGCCAGTTGCAGTGCTGCCGCACCACAACAATAGTTCAACGTTCAGTTTGCTTTGAACCGGGTTTTGTTAACCACTGGATTACAAATTAACCTACACATAGCTAGCAGAAGACAGAAGAGAAGAAGGACTGCCTCTGTTAACGCTATAGGCCAGTCAGCAAGTGGTTAAAGTATAACTAAACCCAAAAAACAAAAAAGTGCAATATGCTGCAGTTTACAGTCCCTAGATGTGGTGGCTGCATTTGTTTTCTTTTTTTCGCGCTAGGAACGATTTCAGCAAATACTTAAATACTGCAAAATCTGGTGCAGCTCTGCATAGAAACCAATCAGCTTCCAAATTTTATGGTCAAAGCTTAATTGAACAAGCTGAAGTTAGAAGCTGATTGGCTACCATGCAGAGCTGCATCAGATTTTGCACTCTTCCGTGTTAGTAAAATCAACCCCATTGTATTGCCAAACTTTACACATTCTTATAATGAAGAAGTCTGGCATGCACCCCCCTGATGGTTTTATGTAGAGAAAGACAACAGCGAGAAGCCGAAAGAACTGGCCAATCACATATTCCACCAACAATGCACAGCCAACATCTTCTGCTGTTACAGACATGAAACTTGTTATTTGAATTACAAAACGCCATGTGTCTTCCTAATCCACAGCTAGGCATGGAAAGGTCCTATTTACTCTTCTGTTCTTACAAAAACAAATCAGTCTTTACCATGCTTTTTTTAGTGCGTTGTGGTGCTTTTGATTCTTTTTTGTGTGCGACACACATTTTCTGTGCCTTTAGCAGGGTGGTTTGGGGTTATTTCCTGCATTTGGAAAGCAGCTGTGCTGGTGGAATGCATATACTCCCATATGTATACATTATTATTATAATTATACTGGATTTATATAGCGCCAACAGTTTGTGCAATGCTTTACAAAATAAGAGGGTTAGGAGGACCCCGTTTCTGAGAGCCTACAATCTAATTGGGGGGCAAGTGGTACAAGAGGTAATAGCTATGAGGGATGAGCTAATGGAAGAAATAAAAGTTCAGTTAGTTTAGTTGGTAGGCAGGACAGGCTTTCCCATAGGTGTGCACCCCAAAGCTCACACACATATGCATATATGTGTGCATGTGTATATATACTGACGTTAGGGCAGCGGACGATGTCAGTAGGGCAGAGATTGGCGTCAGTAGGGCAGAGATTGGCGTCAGTAGGGCAGAGATTGGCGTCAGTAGGGCAGAGATTGGCGTCAGTAGGGCAGAGATTGGCGTCAGTAGGGCAGAGATTGGCGTCAGTAGGGCAGAGATTGGCGTCAGTAGGGCAGAGATTGGCGTCAGTAGGGCAGAGATTGGCGTCAGTAGGGCAGAGATTGGCGTCAGTAGGGCAGAGATTGGCGTCAGTAGGGCAGAGATTGGCGTCAGTAGGGCAGAGATTGGCGTCAGTAGGGCAGAGATTGGCGTCAGTAGGGCAGAGATTGGCGTCAGTAGGGCAGAGATTGGCGTCAGTAGGGCAGAGATTGGCGTCAGTAGGGCAGAGATTGGCGTCAGTAGGGCAGAGATTGGCGTCAGTAGGGCAGAGATTGGCGTCAGTAGGGCAGAGATTGGTGTCAGTTTTTATTATTTTATTTATTTATTTATTTTTAATTAAAATTTTTTTTTTTTGGAGCCCCGTCCGTTAGGGGGCTTTGTTGAAATATTAGGGGTCTAAACGGTGAATCTTCACCACACGGGGTGATTAGGGTGTTTCCTAAAGCAGGCCATACATTAAGCTTTTTTTTTTAATGGACAGTAGTCTAGGGAGCAAACTAGGTCTCCCTCCATAGATACAGTGGAAGAGTGCCACCCGGGGAAACACAGAGAATGTTACTTCCAGGATCACCAGGTGAAAATAAAGCAAAAAAAGCTTAATAAAAGAAAACAACAAATGCAGCCACCACACTAAGGGCTAGTATACTGCAATATATTAAGTTTTTGGTTTGGTTTTTGGTTGGGTGGGGTTGAAGGAAAGAAAATTGCTTGATTCCCCCCCATCAACAGTCAGTGTTGATGGGGGAATCCCTTCCACACCGCCTTCCCACTGGCAGAATACATGATCAGGCAAATAAAAAGCCAACAGGCTAGTTGTACTGAAGCCAATCTATGGATCGACTTTCATACAACCAGCCTCCCCATAGATGGATTGAAATGCGGATGATTCCTGCTGAAACAGCCAAATTTCAGTCCGTCTATGGGCAGGCTTAAAGAGATACGTTTTTGGGGATTGCCTACAGGCAGATAGAGTAGGAGATAAGTGGACAGATTGAAGTAGGGAGTTCCAGAGGAAGAAGAGGCCCTGGAAAAGTCCTGGAGATGAGCATGGGAGGAGACGACGAGGAAAGCCTTGGAAGGAGCAGAGAGGACGGTTTGGGTAATCTATTGAGACAAGATTGGTGATGTAGCTGGGGCAGTTTTGGGCTGTCTACGTTGTTGTTCGTAATTTGAAATTTAGTTTTTTGGGCATCTGGAAGCCAGTGGAGCCATTGATAGTGAGAGGAAGCAGACACTGAATGGTTGGTAAGGTAGAGAAGTCTTGCAGCAAAATTCATGAAGTGGTTGGATAGCCTGTGTAGAGGTAGGCGAACAAGGAAGGAATTGCAATAGTTAAGGCGAGAGATAACAAGGGAGTGAATGAGTAGTGTGTTGGTTTTGTTGGTTGAGAAGGGGCGGATTTTGGAGATATTACAGAGGTGAAGGCTACAAGAATTAGACGGCCTCCTTTGCGTAGACATACAAAATCCCTGGGACTGCTGCTTCGGGCTGCCATCTTGGATGCAAATTCAGCAACCCCAGCAGACAGAGGTGTCACTCTACAGCAGTGATTTTCAACTAGGGTTCCATGGAATCCTAGGCTTTCCTCCAGGAGGTTGCTAGGGGTTCCTTGGGGTGTAGCTGAATTTTAAAGCTTGTCAGAGGTTAAAAAAAAAGGGGGGACGGAGAGCTGAAGTTACACTCTACAGAGCTCAGCGAGGAGAGCTCTGAGAGGTGACTGGAGGAAAGGGACACATCCCCCCTTCACACAGCACACAGGAACAGAGCTGAGGCTGTCAATCAGCTGGAGGTCCCTGCTCTCTGTAACCATTTTTCTCTTGGTGTCAGGAAAACTTGTCACAAGCGACTCATGCTGATAGGAGAGGAACAAAGCAGTAGATAAAATGACACTTGGTGCTCTTAATTCAGATAAGTACGCACTATTGATGAATATGCTTTGTTCAGGTTTCATCTTTAGGTGTGGCATTCTGACTACCCCTCACTGAAGGGTTGCATTCTTCCTCCTGACCCCCGATGTAAGTGGTATTTTCCCAATGACCCCAGATTAATTGGATTTAGTAAGGGTACCCCCAAGACCTAAATTATTTTAAAGGTTCATCTGGGGTAAAAAGTTTGAGAAAGGTTGCTCTATAGTGTACGGGTAAGATAAAAACACTTAGGGCTCTTTCATATGGGGCGGATCAGTGATGATCCGCCCTGTGAACACCCGCTTGCTCAGCGGGGATCGCTCCGCCGATTGTGCAGCGACAGGCCTGTCAGCGCGCTGCTCTCCCCTATGGGGGAATCGGGTGATGACAGACCACAGAGTCCGTCGTCACCCGATCCGATCACGGATGGAAAAGTAGGTTTTTCCTCCGTTACGCTTTTTCGGATTGGAGCGGGTCGGATGTCAGTGGACATGTCACCGCTGACATCCGATGCTCCATAGACCTCCATGGAGTGTCCGTTCAGGTCCGCCTAAAAAGCTGACAGGCGGACCTGAACGGACAGTCCGTGTGAAAGAGGCCTTAGCTTTAAGAGAGCAAATTTTTCAAGGATGAGGGCTGCTCTCCAGGATTTAGGCTGGGAAGGAATATTGGCATCAATGAACACAGAAAAGAAATGGGAATTCTTCAAAGTGACTGTATGTAAACTCACTGCAAAGTATATTCCCATGGGCAATATGTTTAAAAGGCTAAAAATAAAACCTATGTGGCTTGCGGCCAAAGTTAAAATGGCTATGAATAATTAAAAAAAGAGCTTTTAAAAAAATATAAAAATGAAGGAACGCTATTTTCGTTTAAAATGTTACAAAGAATATAACAGAATATGTAAAAAGGAAATCAAGGATGCAAAAATCCAAAACAAACCACAGATTGCAAAAGATAGTAGGACAAACCTCAAAAAATCCTTCAAATATATTAATAGTACAAAGGTCAGGTCCGAGCACGTAGGCCCTTTTCAAAATAATCTAGAGTGGGTAGCGCGCACCCCCCACTAGGCGGCAAATTCAAAGGGACGTAAGGGTAAGCCCTTTTGCCTGCCCATGCCATTCTGCCGATGTGAATCAGCGCGTGGCGTTCGGCAAGTGTTTAAGGGGGATATGATCAACATGTACATATACACAAGTGGACCATATAGTGAACTTGGTGTTGAGTTCTTCACTTTAAGGTTCATCACAGAGGACAAGGGGGCACTCTACGTCTAGAGGAAAAACGATTTCATCTCCAAACACAGAAAGGTTTCTTCACAGTAAGAGCTGTGAAAATGTGGAATAGACTCCCTCCAGAGGTGGTTCTGGCCAGCTCAATAGATTGCTTTAACCACTTGACGACCGCCTCACGCCGATGTACGTCGGCAAAGTGGCACGGACAGGCAAAATCACGTACAGGGTACGTGATTTGCCTTCCGCGGGTGGGGGGACCCCCCCCCCCCCGGTGCCCGAGGTGGTCGTCGTTTGTCCAGCGGCGATCGGTGGTGAGGGGGAGACCATCCGTTCGTGGCCCCCCCTCGCGATCGCCGCCGGCCAATCGAATCATTCCTTTGCTGCTGTATGCTAAACCGCAGCAAAGGAAATGATGTCATCTCTCCTCGGCTCGGTAATTTCCGTTCCGGCCCGAGGAGAGAAGACATCAATGTGAGTGCACCAACACACACACACACAGTAGAACATGCCAGGCACACAAAACACCCCGATCCCCCCCCCCCCCCCCGATCGCCCCCCGATCCCCCCCCAATCACACCCCCCCCCCTGTCACAAACTGACACCAGCAGTTTTTTTTTTTTTTTTTTTTTCTGATTACTGCATAGTGTCAGTTTGTGACAGTTACAGTGTTGGGACAGATACTGTTACCCCCCTTTAGGTCTAGGGTACCCCCCTAACCCCCCCTAATAAAGTTTTAACCCCTTGATCACCCCCTGTCACCAGTGTCACTAAGCGATCATTTTTCTGATCGCTGTATTAGTGTCGCTGGTGACACTAGTTAGGGACATAAATATTTAGGTTCGCCGTCAGCGTTTTATAGCGTCAGGGACCCCCATATACTACCGAATAAATGTTTTAACCCCTTGATTGCCCCCTAGTTAACCCTTTCACCACTGATCACCGTATAACCGTTACGGTTGACGCTGGTTAGTTTGTTTATTTTTTATAGTGTCAGGGCACCCGCCGTTTATTACCGAATAAAGGTTTAGCCCCCTGATCGCCCCGGCGGTGATATGCGTCGCCCCAGGCAGCGTCAGATTAGCGCCAGTACCGCTAACACCCACGCACGCAGCATACACCTCCCTTAGTGGTATAGTATCTGAACTATACTGTGTGAAAAAAAAAAATGAAACACCCACCATTTTAATCTGTAGGGCATTTGCTTTAAAAAAATATATAATGTTTGGGGGTTCAAAGTAATTTTCTTGCAAAAAAAAAAAACTTTTTCATGTAAACAATAAGTGTCAGAAAGGGCTTTGTCTTCAAGTGGTTAGAAGAGTGGGTGATGTGTGACATAAGCTTCTAAATGTTGTGCATAAAATGCCAGGACAGTTCAAAACCCCCCCAAATGACCCCATTTTGGAAAGTAGACACCCCAAGCTATTTGCTGAGAGGCATGTCGAGTCCATGGAATATTTTATATTGCGACACAAGTTGCGGGAAAGAGACAATTTTTTTTTTTTTTTTGCACAAAATTGTCACTAAATGATATATTGCTCAAACATGCCATGGGAATATGTGAAATTATACCCCAAAATACATTCTGCTGCTTCTCCTGAGTACGGGGATACCACATGTGTGAGACTTTTTGGGAGCCTAGCCGCGTACGGAACCCCGAAAACCAAGCACCGCCTTCAGGCTTTCTAAGGGCGTGAATTTTTGATTTCTCTCTTGACTGCTTATCACAGTTTCAGAGACCATGGAATGCCCAGGTGGCACAAACCCCCCCCAAATGACCCCATTTTGGAAAGTAGACACCCCAAGCTATTTGATGAGAGGTATAGTGAGTATTTTGCAGACCTCACTTTTTGTCACAAAGTTTTGAAAATTGAAAAAAGAAAAAAAAAAAAGTTTTTTCTTGTCTTTCTTCATTTTCAAAAACAAATGAGAGCTGCAAAATACTCACCATGCCTCTCAGCAAATAGCTTGGGGTGTCTACTTTCCAAAATGGGGTCATTTGGGGGGGTTTTGTGCCACCTGGGCATTCCATGGCCTCCGAAACTGTGATAGGCAGTGAAGAGTGAAATCAAAAATTTTCACCCTTAGAAATCCTGAAGGCGGTGATTGGTTTTCGGGGTCCCGTACACGGCTAGGCTCCCAAAAAGCCCCACACATGTGGTATCCCCGTACTCAGGAGAAGTAGCTAAATGTATTTTGGGGTGCAATTCCACATATGCCCATGGCCTGTGTGAGCAATAGATCATTTAGTGACAACTTTGTGCAAAAAAAAAAAAAAAAAAAAAAAGTGTCACTTTCCCGCAACTTGTGTTAAAATATAAAATATTCCATGGACTCAATATGCCTCTCTGGAAATAGCTTGGGGTGTCTACTTTCCAAAATGGGGTCATTTGGGGGGGTTTTGTGCCACCTGGGCATTCCATGGCCTCCGAAACTGTGATAGGCAGTAAAGAGTGAAATCATAAATTTACGCCCTTAGAAATCCTGAAGGCGGTGATTGGATTTCGGGGCCCCGTACGCGGCTAGGCTCCCAAAAAGTCCCACACATGTGGTATCCCCATATTCAGGAGAAGCAGCAGAATGTATTTTGGGGTGCAATTCCACATAGGCCCATGGCCTGTGTGAGCAATATATCATTTAGTGACAACTTTTTGTAAATATTTTTTTTTTTTTGTCATTATTCAATCACTTGGGACAAAAAAAATAAATATTCAATGGGTTCAACATGCCTCTCAGCAATTTCCTTGGGGTGTCTACTTTCCACAATGGGGTCATTTGGGGGGGTTTTGTACTGCCCTGCCATTTTAGCACCTCAAGAAATGACATAGGCAGTCATAAACTAAAAGCTGTGTAAATTACAGAAAATGTACCCTAGTTTGTAGACGCTATAACTTTTGCGCAAACCAATAAATATACGCTTATTGACATTTTTTTTACCAAAAACATGTGGCCGAATACATTTTGGCCTAAATGTATGACTAAAATTGAGTTTATTGGATTTTTTTTATAACAAAAAGTAGAAAATATCATTTTTTTTCAAAATTTTCGGTCTTTTTCCATTTATAGCGCAAAAAATAAAAACCGCAGAGGTGATCAAATACCATCAAAAGAAAGCTCTATTTGTGGGAAGAAAAGGACGCAAATTTAGTTTGGGTACAGCATTGCATGACCGCGCAATTAGCAGTTAAAGCGACGCAGTGCCAAATTGGAAAAAGACCTCTGGTCCTTAGGCAGCATAATGGTCCGGGGCTCAAGTGGTTAAGAAAGGCCTGGATTCTTTCCTAAATGCACACAATATAACCGGGTACTGATATTTATAGGTAACGTTGATCCAGGGAAAATCCGATTTCCCCTGCTATAGCAAATTGGATCATGCTTTGCTGGGGTTTTCCGCCTTCCTCTGGATCAACTGTGGGTATAAAAGATTGTGTACACTATATAGGATTGTATTTTTTTTTTTCTTTGGTTGAACTAGATGGACTTGTGTCTTTTTTCAACCTAACTATGTAACTATATAGTATTCCCCTTTATTTATTTCCCAGCAGCTACATAAAAAAGTTTTGTATGAAGGTGAGGGAAGTGGTGGAGGAGCTGGGACAGCATAGACAGTAATGAGACACTCCCAGATGAGTAGAGATCTACAAATGTCAGGAGGTGTGCTAGGAAATTGACTCTTCCTGGAGCATTCAAATTGTCTAGTAAGTCCAAAGGCACATTGCAAGTGAATAGAAAATTATTTAGAAAAGTATCAAGTATACTTACTTGATTGACCGCCTTCAAAAAGGAGGTTTTGCATTTCCCTTGGACTTGTACTTGCATGCAAAAAACGAAAGCCCATCAACACAGCCCCTCATGGTGACAGGTTCTCTTTAAGATGCCAACCAATTTCAACAGCTGAAGAACCTAGGAGCTCTCTCCCCCTGTTCTCGAAGCACCTTTGTTCCATGAAGTCAGGTTTCATATATTAAACTGTAATTTCTGCAAACATTTTATCTGCAAAGTGCGCCAGATCGATTAAACTATCTGTATTTAAATCTGGGAACTCTACGCATGAAATAATGAAATTCTGGGCTCTGATAGCACACAGGAAATTGAGAATATGCCACAGCCAGGCACGCCGTTCATTATAAACCTGTCCTGTATATTCTATGGAGATTTCTGCGATAATAGCAATCACTTATTCGCAGTGGTGGAGCACGCAGCCCAGTCTAATTATTAGGCTGCAATACATAGATGCAACAATAGAGGGCAGACCTCACCCACCAAATGCAGGTCTACTCAGATTCGAAATGTGTATTTATTTATTTTATTACAGGTACGTATATAGTGCTCTACACAGATTATATATATATATATATATATATTATATATATTCCCCATCTATACATTTATACACACACACATATATATTCACAGCATGCATCTCTATCTGTAAAGTTTCTTTGTAGCTGTTATGCACGATTTTGCAGAACTGTGGAGTCTGTGAATTCTAATTATAGGTGAAGGAGTATCAGTGTGTTCACACCTCTGAGCATTGGGAGTGCGATACATCAAAGAAAAAAAAATACTTCCTGCACCTGCTACAGTTTCCTTCCAAAACACTCTGCACAAAAGATTGAACACATATACAATTTGTCTTAAAGTGACACTAAACAAGATCTTTATTGCCCAAAAAATAATTCATACACATCCACTACCTAATGGCCCTCTAATCTATTTTTCATTTAATTGTTTTTTTACTGCGTTTCTTTGCCTCCTTGCAATGTCCTCGGTGGGTTCCTGAACCTCTCCTTTTCCCTCACACTTCCTTTGTTTGGATCAAGCAGTTCACATTAAGTTGTGGTCCTATGCTCTTCTCTATACACACCAGGCTCGGATCTAGGCAAGATGCTAGAGTGGGTTGTGCTGCCACAACCCCCCCACCCCCCCCACCACCACTCCTGATGTAAAAGGGAGAATCTGATAGTCCCCCCTTACATCAGTGTCCCTATCAGATTCTCCCTTTTACATCAGGAGTCCTCATCAGAGTGACCCCTTACATGGATTATCCCCACCAGAGTGCCTGATTACATCAGTTGTGCTCATTGGAGTACTCCCTTACATCAACTGTCTGCATCAGAGTGCCCCCTTACATCTACTGCCTCAAGCAGAGTTTCCCTTTACATCAGTGACCCTATGATATGCAGAAGTGTGCCGGGGTAACGGAATACTGTTTCCCTGCATCTCTCTCACGCTGTGCGATAGACTGTCAGTGACTCACACACTGTGTTAACATTATGCCCCCTGAAGTTTTTTTACTGCACCCTCAGATCAGATAGGCTACGGCCAACCCTAAAGCACTCTACACATCCCATGTTCCATAGTCCATTTTGGGAGCCAGCATAAAAGGGTGGCTACGCTCCTACATACAGAGGGACCATGGAGAACGAACGTAGCCACCCTGTAATACAAAGTGAGATCACAGCAGCAACAAAAAGAGATTGGGAGGAAGTGGAGAACAACAGAAGAGACCTTCGAGTTAAGAATACATACAGTGCCTTAAATAAAGTATTCATACCCCTTGAAATATTCCACATTTTGTCATGTTACAACCAAAAACGTGAATGTATTTTATTGGGATTTTATGTGATAAACTAACACAAAGTGGCACATAATTGTGAAGACGAAAGAAAATGATAAATCGTTTTGCTAATTTTTTACAAATAAATATTTGAAAAGTGTGGCGTGCATTTGTATTCAGCCCCCTTTACTCTGATACTCCTAGCTAAAATCTAGTAGAACCAATTGCCGTCAGAAGTCACCTAATTAGTAAATAGAGTCCACCTGTGTGTAATTTAATCTCAGTATATAAACAGCTGTTCTGTGAGGCCAAGGAAAACACCAGACAGGTCAGGGATGAAGTTGTATTGAAGTGTAAAGCAGGGTTAGGTTATAAAAAAAATATCCCAAGCTTTGAACATCTCACAGAGCACTGTTCAATCCATCATCCGAAAATGGAAAGAGTATGGCACAACTGCAAACCTACCAAGACATGGCCGTCCACATAAACTGACCGGCCGGGCAAGGAGAGCATTCATCAGAGAAGCAGCCAAGAGGCCCATGGTAACTCTGGAGGAGCTGCAGAGATCCACAGCTCAGGTGGGAGAATCTGTCCACAGGACAACTATTAGTCGTGCACTCCACAAATCTGCTCTTTATGGAAGAGTGGAAAGAATAAAGCCATTGTTGAAAGAAAGCCATAAGAAGTCCCCTTTGTAGTTTGCGAGAAGCCATATGGGGGACACAGCAAACATGTGGAAGAATTTCTTGTGAAAAAAACATGTGGAAGAAGGTGCTCTGGTCAGATGAGACCAAAATTGAACTTTTTGGCCTAAAAGCCAAACACTATGTGTGGCGGAAAACTAACACTACACATCACCCTGAACACACCATCCCCACTGTGAAACATGGTGGTGGCAGCATCATGTTGTGGGGATAGCTTTCTTCAGCAGGGACAGGGAAGCTGGTCAGAGTTGATGGGAAGGTGGCTGGAGCCAAATACAGGGCAATCTTAGAAGAAAACCTGTTAGATTCTGCAAAAGACTTGAGACGGAGCGGAGGTTCACCTTCCAGCAGGACAACGACCCTAAACATACATCCAGAGCTACAATGGAAGGGTTTTGATCAGTTTAGGTGGACGGCCATGTCTTGGTAGGTTTGCAGTTGTGCCATACTCTTTCCATTTTCGGATGATGGATTGAACGGTGCTCCGTGAGATGTTCAAAGCTTGGGGTAATTTTTATAATCTAACCCTGCTTTAAACTTCTCCACAACTTTATCCCTGACCTGTCTGGTGTGTTCCTTGGCCTTCATAATGCTATTTGTTTACTAAGATTCTCTAACAACCCTCTGAGGGCTTCACAGAACAGCTGTACTTATACTACTTATACTGAGAATAAATTGCACACAGGTGGACTATTTACTAATTAGGCAACTTCTGAATGTAATTGGTTTTATTAGATTTTAGTTAGGGGTATCAGAGTAAAGGGGCTGAATGCAAATGCACACCACACTTTTTCAGATATTTATATGTAAAAAATTTTGAAAATCATTTATCGTTTTCCTTTCACTTCACAATTATGTGCCACTTTGTGTTGGTCTGTCACATAAAATCCCAATAAAATATATTTACATTTTTGGTTGTAACATGATAAAATGTGAAAAATGTCAAGGGGTGTGAATACTTTTTCAAGGCACTGTAGATAAATAAATAGAAAGAAAGCTGGGGTGGGGAGGGATACACAGATAGATAACTGGGGGGAGAGATTATATAGATGGCTATCTATGAAAATAAATAGAGGGATGCACAGACAGACACAGACAGGTCCAGATAAGATATATCTCGGTCTATGTAGGATAGGATAACAGACAGACTTTGCACTATACTGTTCTACATATGGATCTGGCAGATGCATTTACCGGCTTTGCTTGTAATCTGGGCTCCCCCGGCCGTCATGAATTCCAGATTCCCGATCTGCAGAGTCCCAGATAAGAGCTTCCACACCTCCCTGATCTCTTCATCAGAGAAATCCATCACCTGCATGGCGGTCTGACCGGAGAAAAAGCTGGTTAGGTCAACAAAATTTGTATCTGCAAATGATCCAGTCCTAAAGTAGAACTATGGGCACTTTTTTTTTTTTCATTTTGGATAGAGCAAAGGAGGGTTAGAACCCCTGGCAGATTTTTTTTTCACCATCTGTGTCCCATTGGGGGGATTTATCTTCACTTCCTGTCCCATAGCCAAACATGAAGTTAGAGGAAATCCCTGCAAATTAAAGTGTTAAAGGCAAGTTTTAGTTTTTTTTTGTAAATAAAAAAAAAAAAAACTTGTTATAACTTACTTCTGTGTGCAATAGTATTACACAGTGCAGCCCACATCCTCCTCTTCTGGGGTCCCCCGCCGGAGCTCCTGGAACCTCCCTTCTGCCAAGTGCCCCCAGAGCAAACAGCTTACTGTGGGGGCACCCAAGCAGACTAGCTCCTAAGTCGCTGTTCTGCGTAATTATTCAGACACAAAGCCACAGCTTGGCCCCACTCCTTTTCATTGGCTTACTGGCTGTGATGGTCAATGGCAGGGACCTGAGAGGACGCGCAGCACGACACGTGCATGCACAGTAGGGAACCAGGAAGTGAAGCCACACGGCTTCACTCCTTTATTCCCTTACCGAGGAAGGCGGTGGCAGCAGCCGAGAGACGAAGGACGGATTGGCTTCGGCTGCCGACACCGCGGGCTCCCGTGACAGGTAAGTGTCCATATATTAAAAGTCAGCAGCTGCAGTATTTGTAGCTGCTGGCTTTTAATATTATTTTTTTTCAGCGAACCTCTGCTTTAAGGACTGCAGGATTTTCCCCTTTAATGACCAGGCCATTTTTTGTGATACGGCACTGCATTATTCAAGGGACAATTGCGCGGTCGTGCGACGTTGTACCCAAAATAATTGACGTCCTTTTTTTCCCCACAAATAAAGCTCTTTTTGAGGGCATTTGATCACCTCTGCGGTTTTTATTTTTTTGCACTATAAACAAAAACATAGCGACAATTTTGAAAAAAAAACACAATATTTTTTACTTTTTGCTATAATAATTATCCAAAAACAAACAAATTTCTTCATCAGTTTAGGCCAATATGTAGTATTCTACATATGTTTGGTAAAAAAAAAAACACAATAAGCGTATATTGATTGGATTGAAGTTATAGTGTCTACAAAATAGGGAATAGATTTATGGCATTTTTTTTTTACTAGTAATGGCGATGATCAGCAATTTCTAGCGGGACTGCGCGATTGCGGTGGACAAATCGGACATTTTTGACACTTTTTTGGGACCTTTGACATTTATACAGCAATCAGCGCTATAAAAATGTACTGGTTACTATATAAATGTGTCACTGGCAGGGAAGGGGTTAACACTAGGGGGCGATCAAGGGGTTAAATGGGTTCCCTGGGAGGTGTTTCTAACTGTGAGGGGAGGGGACTGACAGAGAGATCGCTGTTCCCAATCACTAGGAACAGATTACTTTATACTCCCCTGACAGAACGGGGATCGGTTTGTTTACATTGACAGATCTCCGTTCTGGCTCTCTGTGGAGCGACCCCGGGTGGCCGCACACATCAGCTCCCCCACCGTGCAGCTATAGCTGTTTAAAGGCCTGACGCACAGCTACTGCGATTTGCAGGAATGAGCCGACCTGCTGCAGCAGAATGATGGCGGCTGGTCGGCAAGTGGTTAAGGGAATTTCTTGGGGACCCCCAGGTCACCAGAACTAGTGTCCCCATTGGAAGATTTCCCCTCTATTACTTTTCTGGGGACAACTCAAAATTTGGGATTTTCTTTTACTTTCAATGATAACGGTAAACATAACAAATGGAGAGGGGGAATAATCCTAACAGGAGCAGAGACAGCAACAAAAAAAACTGACAAACATTTTAATCCCTCTGCACTTTATCCAAAAAAAAAAAAAAGAAGAAAAAAAAAAAAAAAAGTTTTGCCTTTAGTTTTCCTTTTTAAAGAAGCTTTCCAGGTATGACATTTTTACATTGTTACAATGGTCCAGCTTGGATCAATGCAAACCTGTATATACAATACCTGTAGGATGTCTGTGGAAGCTGGAAGTCACTGTATTAGACACTCCTACTCCAGTGATCTCCACTAGATTCCGGGTCCCGAGCCGAGTGTTTGGCTGCCCTGCTGCTTAGTGAACTGAGGTGGTCAGCCGCTTGGCACTGGCACCATTTAGAGAATGCCTTGCATTCTACTCAATGAATGCAAAGCGTTCTCTGATTGGATGGGATGCAGAGGCGGGGCACTGATGTCACCTGGGACTCAGAAGCTAGGAGATCACGTAAGTACAGTAGCCTTGTCTACTGCAGTGATTTCCAGCTTCCAGGAGGATCATTTTTTGGGCCAAGCTGCACCAATTGAACCAGGGGCATAACTAGAAATCACAGGGCCCCATAGGAAAACGTTGTATGGGGCACCCAGCCGCCTAATGTCAATGCAGCGTGACCTGTGCCCCATAGAGTGTGACCTGCGCCCCATGCAGTGTGACCTGCGCCCAATGTAGCGTGACCTGCGCCCAATGCAGCATGGTCTGCCTGTGCCCAATACAGCATGACCTGTGCCCATTACAACAGTGCCTGTGCCCAATACAGCCTGGCCTGCCTGTGCCCCATACAGCCTCACCTGTGCAGAGGAAGAGGCAAGCCACCCAGATCAGCAGACAGCGGGATTGCTCACTGTAATAGCTTTCATTTGAATTTCCCGTCTTCCCGGGGCTCATCGTCACATAGCCCCTCTCCTCTTGGCCCGACGCCTTTGATGACGTCACACGTCCCGCATTGGACCGGCGTTCTGTCTATCAAAGGCGCCGGGTCAAGAGGTGGAGCTATGTGACGTGAGCCCCGGGAACACTGGAAGTTCTAATGAAAGCTATTACCGCGGGCAATTCCACTCTCTGCTGATACGGACAGCTCGCCTCTTCCTCTCCTCTCTCTTCCCCTGGCTGGCAGACTGTGTCGGCGGTGCATTCATCCTCACCGGGCCCCACTCGGCTGCGGGCCCCATAGCACCCGCCTGGGTCGCTATGACGGTAGTTCTGCCCCTGAATAGAACGGTCTAAAAATTGCCATACCTGGAATTCCTCTTTAATGCATACAGAATGAAAAAAAATAGATAGTTTTTAGATGAACCAGAATGTCCAAGGCTCTAAGTCTTTATTATAGAGTTTAAAAAAAATCAAAAAAGGTCTGCAGGAAGTCGATGGTCAGAAAATCAGACAGACTCACCACAACGTTCTCGTACATTTCTTTATCATTAAGGCCTTCCACTGTCACACAGCCTGAGTTGCAGAGATACTGATAAGAGTGAGGATCCGAGAGTGAAAGAGCTTCTGCAAAAATCAATCATTATCAGTTGCAGCTGATTTTTTTTTTTTTTTTTTTTTTTTTTTTTTTTTTTTACACATGGCTGATACACATTAAAAGCTGAATTCCAGGGTTTTCTTTTTGCACATTTACATTGTTCCAACTTGGATCAATGTAAGTACACATATTCCATACCTGACCGATCCCTGTAGAAGCATAGAATCACCGTAGTAGCTGCCGCTATAATGAACCACAAAGGTGACTGTAGTACCAGCGGTTACTACAGTCATTGTCATCCTACAGGTATGCAGTATGTGTACTTACATTGGTCCAAGCTGGAACAGTGGAACCAAGCAAGAGAAAAAGAAAATACCTGGAGCTTTAAAAAGTAACTCCACTTTTGCTGAGAAAAAAATAAATAAACATTCCTCTCTGGGTGATCTATGTACATTACAAGGATTTTAACAAAATTTGTTGCAGATTCCTACCTTTTGTTATTCTGAAGAAATAGCTGTTGGCTTGCCTGTGTCCATGTGCACAGTGACACTATATGGGAGCGGTTTTATAATTATCAATCAGCTGCTGCACCTTTAGAATGCTAATGAGTAAAGTGGCAAGGTCTGCATCCCTTTAGAAGTGATTTCCCTTTGTGAGTATCTCACCAAAAATGGCATTTTTGTGTCAGGGAATGGCCAAAATCTGACTTATCTTAGTGCAGACTTCTGGGAAAATCAGTGAGCCAATCACACAAGCAGGAAATGACATTTTCAGGGGGTGTTCTGTATACCATCTGTGTACAGAATGCCTCTAGGTTGTCATAGTGCATCTTACAGAAAAGTACAGAGCTGCAGGTTGAAACGGAAAGGTCATTTTTAAACATATTCAATCACAATATGACTTAATTTGCAATTGTATATGCTAGATTTTTAATTTTGTTTGCCTTTTTTTTCCCCACGAAAGTGGAGTTACCCTTTAAAAAGACCTGTGGCTGCAACCAAGGAGTTAGATGTCACCTGACAACTTCTGTCTGCTATCTGCCCTCGAACTATCTTCTTCATTAGTGCAGGGTGTAAGGTCAGGCTGAATTCATGGGGTAAATGCAAAAAAAGAGTGTTGCATCATTAGTTGCAAGTCCAAGTATGTCGCTTTGTAATTATTCAAAGATCCACCAGAACTATTGGTTTGCCAGAAATACCTGTAATAATATATAGAACCCAACTATACAAGAAGCAGCGCACACAGTTAGCTCCATATACATTTGGACACAGGCACAATTTTAGATTTTTTCAGGTATTTACCAAAACATAGTTAAGCTATAGTTATATGCTTATTGATATGGCCTGATAGTGCACACTCTCAGGTTTAATTTGAGGGTATGTACACCCAAATCAGAAAAGGAAAGGCTTAGGAATTACAGCTCCTAAAAATAGCCATCCCCCTTTTTCAAGGGGCCAAAAGTAATTGGACTATTGAATCAAAAGCGGTTTCATGGCCAGGTGTGGGCTACTCATTTGTTTTTTCTTCATCAATTAAGCAGGTAAAAGGTCTGGAGTTGATTCTAAGTGTGGTATTTGCATTTGGAAACTATTGCTGTGAACCTACATCAGGCGTTCAAAGGAGCGGTCCATGCAAGTCAAACAGGCCATTGTAAGACTTCAAAAAGGAAACAAATCTATCAGAGAGATAGCAGCAACATCAGGAGTGGCCAAATCAACAGTTTGGTACATTCTGAGGAAAGAACAACGCAATGGTGAGCTCAGCAACATAAAAAGGCCTGGGCGTCCATGGAAGACAATAGTGGTGGATGATCGCAGGATCCTCTCTATGGTAAAGAAAAACCCATTCACAACATCCAGACAAGTGAAGGACACTCTCCAGGAGGTGGGAGTATCATTGTCAAGGATGGAAAAGGACCTGGGGGTTATGGTAGATGATAGGCTCAGCAATGGCATGCAATGCCAAGCTGATGCTAACAAAGAAAACAGAATATTGGCATGCATTAAAAAGGGGATCAACTCCAGAGATCAAATGATAATTCTCCCACTCTACAAGACTCTGGTCCGGCCGCACCTGGGGTATGCCGTCCAGTTCTGGAAGGATGTACTGGAAATGGAGCGAGTACAGAGAAGGGCAACAAAGCTAATAAAAGAGACTGGAGGATATTAGTTATGAAGAAAGGTTTGCGAGCACTGAACTTATTCTCTCTGGAGAAGAGAAGCTTGAGAGGGGATAGGATTTCAATTTACAAATACCATACTGGTGACCCCACAATAGGGATAAAACTTTTCCCTTTTCCGCATTTAATAAGACACGTGGCCACTCATTAAAATTAGAAGAAGAGGTTTAACCTTAAACTGCATAGAGGGTTCTTTATCGTAAGAGTGGTAAGGATGTGGAATTCCCTTCCACAGGCTGTGGTTTCATTGGGAGCATCGATAGTTTCATAAAACTATTAGATACGCACCTGAACGACCACAACACACAGGGATATACAATGTAATACTGACATACAATCACACACATAGGTTGGACTTGATGGACTTGTGTGCTTTTTCAACCTCACCTACTACGGTATGTAAACTGAAGACAGCTGCAGTTAGAGCCTGGCAAAGCATCAAAAAGGACGAAACCCAGTCTTTGGTAATGTCCACGGGTTCCAGACTTCAGGCAGTCATTGCCAATAAAGGATTCTCAACAAAATATTAAAAATCAACATTTTATTTACGATTATATTAATTTGTACAGTTACATTTGAGCCCATGAAAATGGGGAGTCTGGAAGTCTGCGCTTCAAATTCATTTGGATTGTTTTGTTTTAATTTTATTCTGGTGGCATACAGAGCCAAAAGTATGAAAATTGTGCCTGTGTTCAAATATATACAGACCCAACTGTATTTAGGATCAAAAATTCCAAAGTAGGGTTTTTTAAAATAATGAATAGAAAGCCAACACGTTTCAGTGGCTCACGCACTCCATCAAGGCTCAATTATTGCATGATTCTAAATATGTCTGGACACATCTGAATTGTACTAATGGTCATATGAATGGAAAATGAAATTCTGCTACTAGTAGTTTTTTGCAGCAGGGCGCGGTCTTTGTATGTACTTCAATAATATATAAAACAACACTTGGATTACTCACCTCGGTCGTCCTTATTTGCACCCGCGAGCAGAGCGTAGAATATGTGATAGCTTCTCTCTCCGGGACTTTGCCGCGTTACTCTGGTCTATGGAGTGAAATAGGACAGAGATCCGCCATGGTTATATCTGCCCTGCTGGAAGGGGACAGGAGACCCCCGAGGCCAAGGAAAGAACCCCAACATATATGATGTATGGAGAAACCACCAAACTTACCTTTTCCAACAAATCTGGTTGACCATCCGTTAAGGAAACAAATGAAAGCTTAAAGCGGATCTTCACTGCATCTGAGCACCACGAACCAAAAACACGATTTAATGCATTTTTGATATTTAAAGCAAATCTCCCCCCATCTATTCATGCCTCTATGCTTTATTTTTTTGAGAAATCACTTTGAAAAACAACCACTTAGCTTGAGCAAGGGCAAATGATTAATGTAGCATTTACTTCCAAGAATCCATCTGCCCTTAACTCAGGTGCATGCAGGAGGGTGTGCTAAGAAAAACAGCTAAATTACCTTCTGTATATACATTGTTCTACATTTGCTCAAATGCAAAACACATTTTTATGTCTGTGTTCTGAGTTTTATGGCGTAGGGAATAATTAGAAATAAAATAAAAGTACACTTGAACTGCAAAAGCAGTTACAGAATTGCCAAAATGCATCATCTTACAGCAACAGGAAGAATAAAAAGATTCATCTGACTGTCGCCAACAAAGCTGTGAGCGGCGCCCAGCAGGACAGCCAATACCCCGCTGCCACTCAAAAGGATACAGTCCACCATGCGGCCACCCTGGATGTGTCCTTGCTGGGAGAAGTGAAGTTGGATGAACTTCCCGAAGCGGCTGGAGTTGTTGTTATAAACAGTCTTGGCATTGCCGAAAGCTTCAAGGATCGGGCTGTGAAGGGGATAAAAAATAAAGAAAAAATAATGACACTGCAATTTAAAAAACAGAAGAAACAAAGAATGCGGAGAATACAGTTCATACAAAACCATAGAAAACTAAAATAAATAATGAAAATAAAACTAAACTACACCCCTATCCTAACCTATTATCCTTCCCAAAGCGACACTAAACTCTGGTTTAATTTAAAAAAAAAAAACAAAAAAAAAAAACAAAAACCTATTCAAAAAGGTCAGCGGTGGTTCCTTCTACTTTACTCACCCAATGACCAAGCAAACTAGGGAAGGCAAAACATCGATATCACCCTGAACTGAGGAAGTGGCAATTTAAATCCAGCAGGGCTTTTTTTTTTAAAGTGGGAACACAGTTCTGGCACCTCCAGCACTAAATGTATGTAATGGCAAAGAGTGGTGGGCTGTGTTGGAGGGTCTATTGTTGCTGGTAGGGGGGGGTATCTACCGTGTGGGAGGGGTCAATTGTTGCTGGTTGGTCTATTAATGCTGGCTGCTGGGAGATCTATTTTTGCTACCGGGGGGGGGGGGGGGGAGATCTATGGCTGCTGGGGCGGCCAACCTATGGTTGCTGGGGCGGCCAACCTATGGCTTCTGGGGCGGCCAACCTATGGCTTCTGGGGCGGCCAACCTATGGCTACTGGCAGGGCCGTCTTTAAGGCAGGGCAAAAGGGGAAGCTGCCCTGGGCCCTGTCATTGTTGTGGGGCCCAAAGCAGCTGCCTCATACTTGCCAACTTTCCCAGTTTAAATTCCCCCTCCCTTGAGGTTTTAGTCTCATGCGGTGTCCTAATATCTCAGTGTGAAGTTCTGTTATTAATGCTGCCCAGCTCTGTCTTGTTGTTGTGTACAGATGACTCACCTGCAGGCCCTGTGTTTACATGTAAATACCAGCATTGATATGTAAATAGCAGCGGCATTCATATGTAAATAGTTGCAGACCGGCAGCATTCTATGTAAACAGAGGTGGTATTCATATGTATATCATGCCCCCCTGAGGTCATATCCGCCATCACCTACGCTGAATGCTACCCACTGGGGAGATAAAGGGGCATGCTTGAAAGTCCTGCCTACAATTGTGGTCATTAAGCCTACCATCAGCCTGTTCTGCAAAGGTAAGCAAATTAGTGGGGGGAGGGTAATGTGTGGTGTGCAGAGGTAGGCAGAGAAGGAATTACAGTTTGGGGTGCACAGGTGAGCAAGGTCCAGTCCATGGTGTGCAGCCAGTGAGGAGATGTGCTGTAACCTCTAGCAACCAATCAGTAAGCAGTAATGATGTACAGTAACCAGTGAGCAGTATTGATGTACAGTAATCTCTAGCAACCAATCAACAAGCAGAAATCCTGTGCTGTAACCTCTAGCAACTAATCAGTGAGCTGAAAAGTTTGCTGTAACCTCTAGCAACCAGTCAGTGAGCGGTAAAGATACACTGTAACCTCTGGCAACCAATCACAATCACTGTCTGATCTGATTCAGTAAACTGATTTTGAGTCTAGCTGCTATTTATTGTATGTCTCAGAGCAGGTGGAGAGTAAAACTGCATGGGGGGGCCCAAAGAAAATTTTTGCCCAGGGTCCAATCAATATTAAAGACGGCCCTGGCTACTGGGGCGGCCAACCTATCGCTACTGGGGCGGTCATCTATCGCTACTGGGGCGGTGCTTGAAAGTGGGTAGGGAGCATAGAAAAAAAAGTCCTGAAGCTACAAAAAACATGTTTTTAATGAAATAATGTAATTGGATGATCAATAAGCCAATGACTCTGACCCATCCTTAGTCATACAACAACAGGCACCTCTGATGCGCAGGCCACTAATTGTAGCCATATTTTCTTGAGGTAATTTATTTCAGGTACCTATAAAGCTCTGTCAATTTACACAGTGCTTTACATAAAAGTAAATTATACATGCACATCAGTTAAATCAATTTTTTTTTGGAGTCAGTCACTCAAGTCACTATAAGGGCTCTCCGACCTCCCTCTTATCTTTTCTGGTAGACATGCCAATTTGTCTAATGGGTCTCTACCCAGATTCTTGTGGTGGCCGGTAGGTTTTACTTTTTTTTTTTTATAGTTACATTGCGATTGGCTGTATGGTTTTCAATAGACAGATTGGAATTGGCTGGTATGGTTTTCTATGACTAGATTGTAATTTGTGAGTACGAAACATAGAAAAGTTACGTCAGAAAAAGGCAGCAGTCCATCGAGTCGGTCCCCCTTTTTTTTTTTTGTTAACTTTGTTGTCGGACTATAGATCTATTTATGGCTCTGTATTGCTAGATTGTAATTGGCTGGTATGGTTTTCTTGCCAAATTTGTTTTATTAGATTTTAACAATTTATCCAATCAGGTACAGATGCAACAATAAAGAAGTAACATCATAAAGTACAACTGTGAAGATAACTCCAAGACACAATATAAGATGATATGGATATGATATGGCTGGTATGGTTTTCTTTTGCTAGATTATGAGTTACCAATATGGTTTTTCTATAGCTAGATTGTGGCTAATTGGTATGGTTTTCAATCGCCAAGTTGTGATTGGCTGGCATGGTTTTCTACAGCTAGATTGTGATTGGCTAGTATGATTTTCTATAGCTAGATTTTGATTGGCTTTCTGCATTTTACAAATTACACTAGGATATAGTAGACCATATATATAATTTCCCTTCTAGACATAGAACCGGGTCATCACAACCTTATACAAATAGCCCTCTATTCTATACATTGTGGACGCAGTTTAAATTATGAGTCATGTACAGTGGCAGCCCGTCCATTATGGGCGCCACCCCCTCCCGCAGGCCACCCCCTATATGGTAATGGATAGATTTATACATAGCATGAATCTATGCATGGCCACCCCCTATTCAGGAGAAGGCTTACGATTGGCCACCGAGGAGGGAGGAAACCGAAGCCGCCAGTGATGGAGAGCAGGAGAACGTCGCCTCCACCGCCGAGCAGGGGGAAGTCGCTGGTGATGGGCTAAGTGCTACCGACCGACCGGGGTGGGTGGCATACTGTTTGCCGCCCCCCCCAAAAAAAATTTCCAGTTGCAGAGTAAGTTTGTATATATGCCACATCACATCACCAAGTAATATCCAGCCAGATAATAGATAGCTCTGTACAATGATTGCATGCTGGACTCACTGCCAGGGAATTCTATGTAGGAATTCTCAGAGGTCATTAAAAACTATTACACAACCACAATGTACACAAATCGTATATACACATAGGTCATGGTATACACACTCTTGCAGAGTTATATGACATAAAAGCACATGTCCCTTCCTATAGACCAAGGCTAATCTTTCACTTCCTGCCCACTAATCACTATTGTATACATTGAGACATGCAAACCGCCTCCTTATATTCTATACATTGAGACATGCAAACCGCCTCCTTATATTCTATACATTGAGACATGCAAACCGCCAATGTCATTCTTCCAGTTCATGCAACTGGCCTTCGTCTACAGTATATATATTATATTTTATATGCTCTTCTCACAACTTCTCTTAATACAAATTGATACCAAGAAGAAGCAATATTGTTAAATGTGGTTCTCAAATCTCAGAGGCCTAAAAGCCAGTCAATTTCTTACTGTAGGGCTCCTTCATACTAGCAGCCAAGGGGCATTAAAACCCCGCATTTGAGCCGTGTTTTTACTGCTCCCCCTTTAGCTGCAGTGGCAGCGGATGGCGGTGTACACATAGATAGATATACTTTATTGTCATTGTATACATACAACAATTTTTTTCTGGATATGTGTGCGGTGTACACATACTTTGCTTCATGGCCGCGGCAGGAATTATCCCCCCCCTCCCCCGGTGCTTTTGACGGGCATAGCCCCCAAATGAATGGGGCCACTCTGCAACTATTTACAAATATTTACTATAGCGGGTGGAAACTTGGTAGCAGGTGTTTTTAAAATTTCTGTTTGTCCAATTGTTTATTTGTGTGGAATTTTTTTATATCTTAATAAAGGCATACAAAAGTTTTTCTATTTGGGAGGTGTCATGCAATTCTTTGATACAGTTTTTTGAACAATATTAGAGGAGGGGTTGAGCCCATATCTACGTTTTCCTGTGGCTTGTAGAATACTGTTATTTGTGGAGGGCTCCCCCTCTTGGTTGAAGTCTACAGGACAGGCCTGGTAGGATTAGGTTAGGGCTTTTTTTACCACTCTGCAAGCACCCTGTAGCCATGTGCAATGCACATGGGTATGGCATGCTATTGCGGGGTTCAAGGGGCTAAAGCAGTCAGTGAGGAGGCAATACAACTCCTCCTCGCCATCTGTCAAAAGCTTACTGTCCTTCACACAAGGCGATTGTGTGCGGTGGAAGTAAACCGGGCCCCCCCAACTTTGGTAACAGGGGGAGGAGTACTGTCCTGTCTTTGGTATTAGGGAGAGGAATAGTGCCCCATCTTTGGTGGCAGTAGTAGGAATTATGCCCCATTGTTGGCATCACTGGGAGGAATAGTGTCTCATATCAGGGGGAAAAATAGTGACCCAAGGGCCGGATAAAGTCAACCAAAGGACAACATCCAGTTCCCAGGCTGTAGTTTGGAAGCCACCGATTTAAAGTAACACAAAATCTGGAGTGCTCACCAACAAACCAGCCCGTCAATCCAATGCAACATGAATAACAGGTTGGAGATATTGAAGCTCAATCCTAGTTGCTTCCTCTGGCCCATATAGGCCAGATTGAGGGCCAGCCTGCACCTAACATCAAACCTCACATTCAAAGAAACATATTAAAAAGCCAATCTTTCAGTTTTCAAAGCATGCGATTGTGAAAACGATTACTGTAGCAAACAAGGCAATCAAAGAAATATGACCATCATGCCAGACAATCTTTCTTTGATCCTTTTAGACACCAATTACAAGACCAAAAATTAAAAAAAAAAAAAAAAAAAAAAAAAAAAAAAAAAAAAAAGCTGCCGGGTATATCTGACCTGCTTTCCATGATGGCTTTTTCCACGGTCGTCTGGTTTCCGCCTCCCGCGCAGTTCTGGCTCATGGAGGACAGAAATTTCATCAGCAGCTTTGTGCTCTCCGTTTTGCCAGCCCCGCTCTCTCCACTGCAACAAGACAAGTCAAGAGTTCACAGACCTACAATATATGTTGGTGCTTCACCTCAGTCCACCCAGCAACTGCGGGGGGGCCTAGACTGGCAAGTGGGGACAGTTCTGTACAACATTAGGACACCAACAAGTACTGTATATCTAGTGCTACAACTTTTACGTTTTGAAAATTTGAGAAGGATTCAACCACTGTCAATTGTTTTGTTCTATTAGGGAGATTTTCTTTTACTTCCTGTCCTGGAGACAAAACAGAAGGTCAATCTACTCAAAATGAGGAGAAATCCTCTCCTAATTTGCATCAATTAAGTCAAACCTAGCACATCTTCTTCAATATCAGGTGCCAAAACTTAAAGGAGAAAAAAGACTAATATTGAAGAGGAGTAAAAAAGGGTCCTAACCCCTGTAAGGTTTACGTTTGCCATCTGTGTCCCTTTGGGGAGACTTCCCTTCCTGTCCCACAGCCAAGACAGGGAGTGAGAGAATCCCTGGTTGTCACCAGACACAGTGTCCTTATAGGAAGATTCCCTCCATTTCTGTTCTGGGGACAACCCAAAATTTGGCATCTTCTTTTACTTTCACTTTCAATGTTAATGGTAAACTCTATCCAAAATGAAAAAAAAAAAAAACACGTTTTGCCTTTAGTTATACGTTAATCGCTTGCCGACCAGCCGCCGCAGTTTTACTGCGTCAGAATGGCATGGGCAGGCGAATTGTCGTCATGTTATGCAATTTGTCAGTTAAAGCGACGCAGTGCCGAATCGCAAAAAGTGCTTTGGTCAGGAAGGGGGTAAAATATTCTGGGGCTGAAGCGGTTAATCTGATGACATATTAAGAAGTGAAAAGGATTGGTTGGCCATTTATTATGTTTGTTAGCTGTTTGAGTAAATATGATGAAATATCCTTTCACCTAATCATAGCTAGCTCATAAAATAAACAAATAAAACAATAAGAGGTGTGAACGTTTGGACGTACCTGATGAGTACACATTGACTGTCATGTCTCTTCCACAGGCAGCGATAACACTCGTTGGCGATGGCAAAGATGTGGGGTGGCAGCTCCCCAAAGTGGTGCCGACTGTACAAGTCCACTGTGCCTTCATCGTACAATCCAGCGATTTGCTTGTAGGGGTTCACCGAAGCCAGAATGGAGCCGATATTGGTCTGCAAGAGAATAAAAGTATTAGAGCACAAAACTAACTAGGAGTGGGAAAATAATATAATCCTTTGTCCCCATCCCCCACCAACATGCAATTAAAATTTTCCAATGTAACGGAATATTCCTTGTTGTATGATCCATATAATCACTGGCTTTGCATTATATACAGCTTACAGTAAATTATATGAGATTACACGGTTCTTGACATCAATGAAATAATTCTCTTTTGCTTTGCTTTTGTAACCCTCACAAGTAATCTTCTTTCTGAACGCGGTACATTTTGTGTTACCTCTTTTGGAAATTCCTAATAAAACAGATTGAAAAATTTACATTAAATCATTTTGTTTTTAATACTTCATTTCAGGCCTAGTGATGTCACCACCGGGTCTGACTGCTGGAATTTGTTCCTAGTTTAATGGGAGGCTCCAGAAAAAAACACCTTCTCAGCACTAGGGCTGAAACAACTAATCGATTAATCGACAACCAATTGATTATGAAATTAATCGACTACTATTTTCATAATCAATTAATCGGCCAGTAACAATGGGGTTAAAAAAAAAAAAAAATAAACTAAAATGGGCCCTTTATAGTACAAAAAGAGCAAATCGCTACTGTAAATATTGCTTCCACAGTTCTACAGTAAAAAAATGAACCCCTTACAGTAGCAATTATCTGCTTTTATTGTACTATAAAGGGCTAATTTTAGTTTTTTAACCCCATTATGTTACTAAACGTCTTAAACCTGGTTCACATCTATGTGTTTTTTGGTGCTTTTTGCAGAAACGCACTACAGGTCATTTAGTCCTATGGGACACGTTCACATCTATGCTTTTTTCAGCCGCTGTGTATTTGGAAAGGGTCAGGGACTTTTTTTATTTTTTATTTTTTTAAAACGTAAAACTGTGCTTTTTTGGTTCAATATACTTCAATGGAGAATCTGCAAAAAAGCACGTAATGTGTTTTTGCAGCAATTTGTGTTTTTTAATCTGTCCAACAACAAATTGGCCCAAAAAAAATACAAAAAAGCAAATCGCAGCAAAATCACATATGCAAAAACCAAAATGCACAGCAAAAAGCACTGCAGAAACAGATCAAAAGCAAACTGCATGTGTCACTGTGGTTGAAAATAATTGTCGATTTGACCCCAATAATGATTTTAAAAAAATCGAACGTTCTTAAAATGAAATTTTTTTTGAATGAAGACGTTGTTTGTTTTTTTAAATAAAAACTTTGATCTCTGAGTCTGATGATATTTAACAGATTCACCCTTTAATAGTATATACAGTACATATCTCCTCTAATAGTATATACGGTATATCTCCTCTAATAGTATATACGGTATATCTCCTCTAATAGTATATACAGTATATATATCTAATATATACTGTATATACTATCTCCTCTAATAGTATATACAGTATATATCTCCTCTAATAGTATATCTCCTCTAATAGTATATACAGTATAATCTGTTATTCTCAGAGTGGATTAGAGATTTTGCTCCCTAACCATATAGTTGGTTATTTATATTTACCACTGCATAAAGATATTTAAGAATAAATTGCCTTTTTTTTTAAAACTGTACATATTAACTAAATTATACAGCACAATGTTTTTTTAGGTTATTAACCAATTAATCAAAACAATAAAATCGGCCAACTAATCGATTATGAAAATAATCGTTAGTTGCAGCCCTACTCAGCACCCTGCCTGGGGACTGCTTTCAAAAGCTTGCACCTTCCGTAAAAAGAAAACGTGCATTTTCTTCTAAGGTGGCCGTTGGGTGCTGAAGACTTAAACTGTGTGATCTGCTGACCAGTTGCGTGAGCATGCACATCTAAAAAGGGATACTGGGGATGTGTTCTTTTATAGAATGCCCAGGAACAATAGGAGTGATTGCATAGGAGCCTAATACCTGTAAGAAAGGCAACAACTGTACAGATTCAGGAGGAGAGGGGATTGATGATGACTGAAGATGTTCAGACAGGAAATGAAGGCAGGGTCAAGCTGCTGCAGCTTTAAAGGGTTATATTGTGGAGATGCACGTTTGCGGAGAATTAAGAGTAATCAGTTTCAACCAACCGCCCATATTATTACGGGCAGCCCGTAAAAACAGGGCGCCTTTCTCCCTGCCCATAATAAAACAAAAGTGCCAGTAAAAAATAGCCATGACCGGGTCGGTTTGGAACTGCACATTCACAGTTCCGGAGCTTGCTGAGCCGACCCTGTATTTGGCCGGGGGCGGATTTCACAGAGGCTGTGTGGCACGCTACTGGCTCAGGCGAGTGATGTCATGGCGCATCCCGCCAGGCACGCCAGCCTTTAAAAACAGTAACCTGGAGGCTGAGCACGCGGAATGGAGGAGCTCTCGTGGTCTGTCCAGGCAATCCAGAGTCCGCGGGGACGGAGTGACAGCCCAGTCGACGGTGACAGGAGGTAATGGATGCAGCAGGTGATGATGGGGGATGATGGTTGTGGAAGCAGGTGATGGTGGCAGAGGGTGATGGGGGTGATGGCGGCAGGTGATGGAGGCAGGAGGTGATGGTGGCAGATGATGGTGGCAGGTGATGGTGGCAGGTGATGGTGGCAGGTGATGGTGGCAGGTGATGGTGGCAGGTGATGGTGGCCGGTGATGGTGGTGACAGGTGATAGAGGCAGAAGGTGATGGTGGTGACAGGTGATGGTGGTGACAGGTGATGGTGGTGACAGGTGATGGTGGTGACAGGTGATGGTGGTGACAGGTGATGGTGGTGACAGGTGATGGCTGTGGCAGGAGGTGATGGCTGTGGCAGGAGGTGATGGCTGCGGCAGGAGGTGATGGCGGCGGCAGGAGGTCTTTAGAATTGGGGACATAAATTCTGGGGATCCTAGGGATTTCTCCTCACTTTCTGTGGTGGTTATGGAACAGCAAGGAAGGGGAAATCTCTCTCTCAGTTGGACTAAAAAATATATGTTTTTTGTTAACCTTAATATCTACCTTAAAATCGCATTGCTATTTGCCTAGTGTACTAGTTTGTAGCCTAAATACTGAAATTTGCAATTAAAAATGTAATTTTGTAAAATGCCAGTAAAAACTTGGCTGTGCCAGTAAACTGTGGGGGTCGCGCCTGTAAATTTCAGTCTGGTAGGTTGGCAACACTAGTTTCAACACAGGACTTGCTACAAGTATGGGGAAAAAAAAACCTAAAGCCGCAGAATTTACTTTAGAAATAATGGCCAACAAGAAAAACGATGGGCCACTTTATCAGCACAAGAATAGAAGAATAGGTCCATGATAGTTGAAAGGCGCTTCCAATAACCCTCAGCGAGCCATGTACAGCCCACAGCATCAGTACAAACCACAAACAACCTAAATTTTACCTTCTCCACTGGCTTTAATGCATTTCTCCAAAATTGTAAAATTTCAGTTAAATATTCAAAATTTTGCTAAAATTTTCAGGCAATTGAAAATTCTCAATAGGGCTCATCCTCATCTGTAAGTAACTCTCTGACCCCGTCCCCTCAAGTGGTTCATTTATATGCGCTGGTATGAGATAAAAAGGTAGGTGGTGCCATATAGCAGTCAATAGGGTTCAATTGCCATTTTTCTGGAATAGCTAAAAAAGTATAAAAACTTCACCTTATGCATGCTGAGACAGAAGTACACATTCAGAAGATCATTGGAGGAAAGGAAATGATCTCTTTAAAATCAATAAAAAAAAAAAGTTTACCTAGACTTGTCAGTTCTGTCCACTGGCAGACCACTGGTGAGCTTAGGAGGAAACTGCCATTTTTTATGAATGGAGGACAGCAGTTGATTACTTACATAGATTTTGTCTTGCTGGTAGCGGAGATGTAGATTTAACATGATGGCAGCTTCATGCAGGTCAGCCAACAAGGACATGTCTTCCACCCCGTCCCGGTTACTCTGGTGCATAGGAAGGACATGGTCGCGGGATAGCGAGTTGCGAGGGTACATAAACTCCTAGTGTAAAAAAAAAAATAAAATCTTTTATTTTATTTTTTCAGCTATAAAACAAACAACAAAAAAAAAGAGTGAAAATTTTGGAAAGAATATATATATTTTTTGCTATAATAAATATCCCCCCCCCCCCCCCCCCCAAAAAAAAAATGTAAAAAGACAGACAATTTCTTCCTCATTTTAGGCAGATATGTATTTTTCTACATATTTTTGGTAAAAATATGGCAATTAGCGTATATTGATTGGTTTGCGCAAAAGTTATCGCGTCTACAAAATAGGGGATAGATTTATGGCATTATTTTTTTTTTTTTTACTAGCAATGGCGGTGATCTGCGATTTTTAGTGGGACTGCGATATTGCGGCAGACAGATCGGACACTTGACACCTTTTTGGGACCAGTGACATTTATACAGCGATCAGTGCTATAAAAATGCACCAATTACTGTATAAAGGACACTGGCAGGGAAGGGGTTAACACCGGGGGAGATCAAAGGGTTACATTTTCCCTAGGGAATTGCTTTCTAACTGTGAGGGGACTGACAGGGAGTAGAGAGAGATCGCTGTTCCTAATCACTAGGACAATCTCATGCTACTCCCGACAGAACAGGGATCTGTTGGTTTTACATTGGCAGATCCCCGTTCTGCCTCTCTGTGCGCGCCCACAGATCACCGTGTACGCGCCCGACGTACAATGATGGCGATCCGCGCAGGAGAGCCAAGCTGCCACACAACTGCGGCGGCTGTTTGGGAAGTGGTCAAACCCTAAACAATGGACAATGGACTTCTCCATTTGCTTCCTTTTGGTCCGTTAAATATACTGTTGAAACCTTTTTTTTTTAAATTTGTTCAATAAAAAAAAAAAAAGAAGAATTATGTTTAATCCTGACAGAAATCTGAGCTGATAACTTTACCTCTGCGCTCTTATCAGTTATGTTGTTCCCAGCTCTCTGTAGACTACAGCGGTGGTTCTGAACCACTGTACCATGTCATGCAGTCTCTCACCTCCAGGTTCTCCAGCCAGGTGCAAAACCTAAACTCCTACCTCCCACCATGCCCCCTGAAATCCTCAGCCTCCCCTAGTGCTTCCCACAGGGACCCCCAATCTGCCACAAAACTTCCAAACCCCCATAGTGCCCCTAACCTCCTACAGTGCCCCCCCAAGCTCCCACAGTGCCGCCCAGCCTGTCACTGAGCCCCCCAGCCTGCCATTGTGTGCCCAACCTCCAACAATGTCTCAATGCCCATCAACCTCCCCCTAGAGTGCCCTTCTAACCCCCACAGTACCCTCTAGTCTCTGACATTGCCTCTGCAAAGTCCTTAGTCTCCCGGAGACACCTCTGGTCCCTCCAGAGATATCATCCCACCACACTTGCCCCCAGCCTCCTACAGAAAACTCATCCCTAACAGGGCAACCATGTCTGCTACAGAATCCTCTTACCCCCTCCAGTACCCCCATCCCCCCATAGTGACATCCAGAGCCTTTTAGAATTTAAATACATATATTTTGCATTCATTCACATAATTTTATTACACTTGACTTGTTTTTTTACTGTTGAGGCATGGAAGGTTTTTAACCACTTCCCGCCCGGCCTATAGCGGATTGACGGCCGGGCGGTGGTTCAGTTATCCTGACTGGGCATCATATGACGTCCTTCAGGACTGGGGGCGCGCATCGCGGCGATCGGTGGACCGGTGTGTCAGTCTGACACACCGCTACACCGATCTTGGTAAAGAGCCTCCGGCGGAGGCTCTTTACCACGTGATCAGCCGTGTCCAATCACGGCTGATCACTCTGTCAATAGGAAGAGCCATTGATCAGCTCTTCCTCACTCGCGTCTGACAGACGCAAGTAGAGGAGAGCCGATCGACGGCTCTCCTGGCAGGGGGGGTCTGCGCTGATTGTTTATCAGCGCAGCCCCCCCCCGCAGATCACCACACTGGACCACCAGGGATCGCCACTAGGACCACCAGGGAAGGGAAACATGTGGATGGCCAGGTATGTACCCCATGGCCATCCACATGTGCCCAGTCAGTGCCAAATCTGTGCCAATCAGTGCCCACAAATGGGCACTGATTGGCACAATTATGTTGCAGTGATGCCCAGCAATGCCACACTTAGGGGCATCACTGCCATCAATTAGTATCATCCGTGCCACCCATCAGTGTCCATCGGTGCCACCTGTCAGTGCCCATCTGTGCCCATCTGTGCCCACCTATCAGTGCCCATCCGTGCCTATCCGTGCCAACTATCAGTGCCACCCATAACTACCCATCAACGCCACCTACGAGTGCCCATCAATGCCATCTACGAGTGCCCAACAGTGCCGCCTATCAGTGCCCATCGTGCCACCTATCAGTGCCCATCAGTGCCACCTACCAGTGCCACCTATCAGTGCCCATTAGTGCCACCTATCAGTGTGCATCAGTGCCGCCTATCAGTGCCCATCATCAGTGCCCGTCAGTGCCACCTCATCAGTGCCACCTCATTGGTGCCACCTCATCGGTGCCCATCAGTGCCGCCGTATCAGTGCCCGTCAGTGCAGCCATATCAGTGCCCATCATTGAAGAAGAAAACGTACTCATTTACAAAAATTTTTAAAAGAAACAAAGAAAAACGTGTTTTTTTTCAAAATTTTCGGTCTTTTTTTATTTGTTGTGCAAAAAATAAAAACCCCAGGAGGTGATCAAATACCACCAAAAGAAAGCTCTATTTGTGGGAACAAAATGATAAAAAATTTGTTTGGGTATAGTGTAGCATGACCGCGCAATTGTCATTCAAATTGTGACAGCGCTGAAAGCTGAAAATTGGGCTGGGCGGGAAGGTGTCTAAGTGCCTGGTATTGAAGTGGTTAAAGAATTTACTGGGCCATGGTCTCAATAAGATTGAGGACTTCTGGACTACAAACTCCTCCCCTCCCCAGGTTATGGAGAGGATGAGAGTCAGAGGGGTTCCGTAGTCCTGGGGTGACAACACGGCTCTTCAAGAGCTACAGTACAGAGAAGGAGGGTTGCCATCCTAGGATAGGAAAAGTGCAAAAAAACTTGGGAGAATAAAAGAAAAACAAATGCAACTACATCTAAAAAGCAGGTAAACAGCAATAGATGACATTCTTTTTCTTGGGTTTACATACACTTTAAATAAATTCCACAGCTGAATAGCAATCATAGTGAAATACTTCTGTGTGATTGTTGCCATCAGGATACAACTGAGCCACCTACTGGTCAGCAGGCAAATTACAGGCGTATTAAAAGAAAGTCTGGAGTATTGATCGGCATTCCTGGCACATCCTTTTACTGGAAAACAGTTGCTTAACCTACTTCTCAGCAGCTATAAAGATCTAACGATGGCCGCAAATGCGAACCCACAAGACTAATAACGCACAGCCTTTTGTGTACGCACACCACTACTGTTATTTTACAACATCTTGGTGAACCGGTTAGGGCTGAAACAACTAATCGATTAATCGACAACTAATCGATTATGAAATTAATCGATTACTATTTTCATAATCGAATAATCGGCCAGTAACATAATGGGGTTAAAAAAAGCTAAAATGAGTCCTTTATAGTGAAAAAAGAGCAAATCGCTACTGTAAATATTACTTTCACAGTTCTACAGTAAAAAAAAAAAAAATGTACCCCTTACATTAGTGATTATCTGCATTTTTTTTTATTTTTTGTACTATAAAGAGCCAATTTTAGTTTTTTTAACCCCATTATATTACTAAACATCTTAGACCTGGTTCACATTTATGTGTTTTTTGGTGCTTTTTGCAGAAATGCACTACAGTTCATTTACATGGTTTCCTATGGGACACGTTCACATCTATGCTTTTTTCAGCCGTTGCGTATTTGGAAAGGGTCAAGGACTTTAACGCAAAACGGTGCTTTTTTGGTTTAATATACTTCAATGGAGAAGCTGCAGAAGAGCATGTAATGTGTTTTTGCAGCAATTTGTGTTTTTTTTTTAATCTGCTCAACGACAAATTGTCCAAAAAAAATGCAAAAATGCAAATCGCAGCAAAATCACGTGTGCAAAAATCACAACGCACAGCAAAAAGTACTGCAGAAACAGATCAAAAGCAAACTGCATAGGTGTGTACCGAGCCTTATGCTGGCCACGAATCAATTATCAGGCGAGAACATTCAGACGAAAAATCTTTGTACGTTCGCTGAAAGAAAGTTGTTTGAAATTTTCAATTGTTTTTAACATTCTGTTTTTAAAACGAATGTAAATTTCTGAACGAAAAGCACACACTGTCTGAAAATTCCTTTGACCAAGAAGTTTTCTATTATTTCCAAATTTTCCCATCACCATGGTTGAAAATGAACGTCGATTTTACCCCACTAATGATTATAAAATCGAACGAACGTTCTTAAAATTACATTTTTTTATTTTTTTTGAAGGAAGACATTTGTTTTTTTTAAGTAAAAAAATGTGATCTCTGAGTCTGATGATATTTACCAGATTCACCCTTTAATAGTATATACAGTATATCTCTCCTCTCATAGTATATACAGTATATCTCTTCTAATAGTATATACAGTATATCTCTGTTATTCTCAGAGTGGATTAGATATTTTGCTCCCTAACCATATAGTTGATTATTTATATTTACCACTGCATAGAAATATTTAAAAATAAATTGCCTTTTTTTAAAACTTTACATATTAACTAAATTATACACCACACTTTTTTTTTTAAGGTTATTAACCGATTAATCGAAACAATAATCGGCCAACTAATCGATTATGAAAATAATCGTTAGTTGCAGCCCTAGAACCGGTACATTTCTATACTGCCAGTTTAAATCTGAACTCCGGGAAAAATAAAAACCACCTTTGCAGTGGGTCTCAATAACCCCCGCACTGCAAGGGTTAATTGCTCATTTAGGTCTAGGAGAGAATAAAATAAGTTTTAATTGCCCGATCTTCTGTCCCCCCCCCCCCCCCCCCCCCCGGTTGAAACACTTTTGGACAACTGTACGGCATATCACCCAGAAATTCACAGATCATAAGATCCCAGACTACCCGGCCTTCTTCCTGCTCCATGTCATCACCAAAAATCAATCGTACGACACTTACTGAATGCGGCCAAATCTTGCATCCCCCTGTTTTGGAAGAACGGCACGCCACCCTCTATTGGGACTTGATTAAGTAGAGTAGAAGACAGGGCCTGCCCAAAAAAATTTGCTAAGATCTGGCAGCCCTGGCTTGATATAGCAGACTCCTTTTGAAAGGACACTCCGCTCTCACAACAATAACTTTGGATGGTGGGTCGTTTGTGTACCTGGAGGGATGGTGTGGTGGAGGCGGGGTGGGACAAGGTTTGCCTTTTTGTGTGAATGAGTATAGATGGGTGCATGTATGGTGTGGATGTTGAGTTCATGGAAATATCCCTGCTGTATATAGCATTGTGATTTTAGGTTGTGGTGCCCTACGAGGTCCACGCTCATTACCCTTATGTGACCAGTGGTATACTTCATTCCTCCGATGAGGAATTTGGTAAATATGATGTATAACTATAACAGTTGGCCCCCGTTGGGCTATTGCACTTACTTTTATATTTTGTAAAAGAGATTTGTTTATGGGTGCATTTGTACTATCTGAACCTGTAAACTATTTTCTACCAAAACAAATAAAAAAAAAAACAATTTTGTAAAAAAAAAAGTAGAGTAGAAGACATTAAGGAATTAGAGGATTTAATCCTTACAGCCGAAAATAAACAAGAGAAGCATTCTAAGGCATGGAGGCTAAGGAACATGTTCCTCCTATCTGATAAAGGAGTGACACTACTTGGACTTTAGTAGGCCAATCACCACATGATCCATTTACTGGCTAGTGTAAATTTACCGCTGCCGAATCCCCATTCCTCCACCCCCATCCCCTGTACCCCTCCCTTTCCTCCCCCCTATTTACTCTAGAATTATTGATTTCTTTTTCCCTCTGACTAGCCAGACAATTGCTGTTTTCCTATGTCCATTAGGGGAAGCATTTACCTAGCTATACACAGCTATAACAGAGGCTTAATCCACAACCGTTTCCTGGAAAATGTGACATTTACTATAATTTCCCTAGAAAGCCAACCAAGGTCCACCACCAGCTTTTCAGGTCATGGAAGAATAAAAGGAAAAAAAACACTTTACATGACCTTTATGGGGGTGGAAGAGATTCCACAGGTGACATATAACAAAGTACTAAATATAGATATTATTCTACAATTATAACTGTAAAATGTCAGTAAACAGTTGGGTGTCCTTATCGCCAGCTAAATGTCAAACAGCTCAAAATACACAGGAGGAGTAAACAGTCACCAGCCAATCACAAACCATCTCTTAACAAATATGGCAAATTTTAAGTATACTGTACTTTTTAGCACTGATCACTGTATTAGTGTCACGGATTCCCAAAAAGTGTCAGAATGCCTGCCGCAATATCCCAGTCCCGTTATTAGTTGCGGATCGCCACCATTACTAGTAAAAAAAAATTATATATATATATATATACACACATACACACACACAAATGTGTAGCAGAATACATAGTGGCCTAAATGGATTAAGAAATTAGATTTAAAAAAATAAATTTTTGGATAGACTTTATAACAGGAAGTAAAAAAAATACATTTTTTTTTCAAAATGGTCGGTCTTTTTTTGTTTAAAGCGCAAAAAAAAAAAAAAAAAAAAAAACGCAAGAGGCGATCAAATACCACTAAAAGAAAAATTTAAGATTTTCTGTGCGGTGTCAGCAATAGTAAATGGGGAAAAAACAATCCCGGCAGCTAACACATAAGTAGTATAGCCAACTTAGAACATAGATAATAGAAAGGTATAGTACCCAAAGATAAGATGAAAACCTATTCAAAATGCAGATAGGTAGCAAATCACAATATTAAAGAACACTTGGAACACTTGGTATAACATATGGTTATATACTGTATAATAGTCCATAAAAGATGTGAAATTCATCAGCCAGTGGTAGAGGCCACCATCCCAGTGATCAAGATGTAAAATGATCGTGTCCAGACAGATGAGCCGCCCTGAACAGTAAGATTGCATACTCACCGGACTTGATGGCTGCCTCTACAGCAGCTAGAAAGCCTCAAACACATGAAAAACCCCTCTGGAGATATCGCAGTGAATCATTTACACTAATGCTACAGCATAGGATTCAACTGGGAATAAATAAGCTCACCTAGAGCCCAGAAGAAGTCTCATGGGGGGTTATTTACGAAAGGCAAATCCACTTTGCACTACAAGTGCAAACTACAAGTACAAAGTGTACTTGAAATTGCACTGAAAGTGCACTTGGAAGTGCAGTCACTGTAGATCCGGAGGGGACATGCAAGTAAAATAAAAAACAGCATTTTAGCTTGCACATGATTGGATAACAAAATCAGCAGAGCTTCCCCTCATTTCAGATGTACCCCTCAGATTTACAGTGACTGCACTACCAAGTGCACTTTCAGTGCAATTTCAAGTGCACTTGTAGTTTGCACTTGTAGTGCAAAGTGGACTTGCCTTTTGTAAATAACCCCCATAGTGTTGCAGTTTTATTCCAAAAGGTAAAAGATGCATAACAGATGTAAACAGAAACAATAAAACTTCCACAGAAAGCTGCTGGTGACCTGTAATCGCTCAGAAGCAGGACGTCAATGCCAGGTAACCCACCCCGGTGCGTTTCGTCCAAAGGGACGTTGTCAAGGGGTCAGGATCGGCATTTTTTATAGTTTTACATCTTATCTTTGTTGCTACACCTTTCTATTATCACCAAAAGAAAGCTCTATTTGTGGGGGGGGGGGCATACATTTTATTTGAGTACAGCGTTGTACGACTGTGCAATTGTTAAAGTAACGCAGTGCCGTATTGCAGAAAATGGCCTGGCCATGAAGGGGGTAAATCTTTCAGTGGTTAAGGAAAGCTTTACGGTCAGAAAGACACAGGCTGCCATGTCTGTCCATTCCTGCTACAAGGGGGTGCTGATAAGTATTGAGCCTTACCCAGAAAAAAATGAGCTAGGAAGCTGTAAATTGCAGGGTGTACTGGCCAATTTGTCTTTATTCAATGGTGCAAAAAATCAACTACCTAGGATTTTAACTTCTCTTTCTTTTTCAGGTCAAAAGTGAACATGGCAGCACCTCCAGAAAAATGTAATGTGGAAGAGCATAGGACCATAATCAAGTTCCTGTTTCTCCCAGGGAAAAGTGTGAAGCAGATCCATGATGAAAGGTCACAAACTGAGTGACAATGGCTCTTCATATGCAACAGTTAGGCCTCATACACACGGACGTTTTCACAGGGGCGTTTTTGAGCTTTTTTGCAGCTTAAAAACGCCACTCCATGTTATTCAATGGCTTCATACACACCATGGACCAGCGCGTTCTTAGGCTCCAGCACTAGAGCTGTAAAAGCTCCAGACGCCGGTAAAAGGTGTTAAACGCGGTTTAACGAGGCTTAACACTGTATAGACAGTATTAAGCCTCGTCCGGCGTTTCTCTGCCTCTATTCAAAATCAATGGTTCCCTATAGGAGCCCATTGATTTGAATAGAAGTCGCACCAGATGTCGGATCAAGATGATCCGACTTGCGGTGAGACTTGTGTACTGAGAATCTTGAAGGGGAACCCTTAGGTCTGGTATAGATCTTAAGGGGAACACCCAAAAAAAGGCGTGCCCCCCAATATCCATACCAGACCCCTACCCAAGCACGCAGCCCATCAGGTCAGGAAAGGGGGGGGGGAGCGAGCACCCACCCCTACGGGACCATACCAGGCCACGTGCCCTATTCTCCCATCTCCGGTTCTTCTCTCTCTCCGCTACCTTCTGCTCTTTTGCTGGGTGAAGGTGGGTGAGGGGAGAAGAACCGGCAGAGGGGGAAGAGCCGAAGCTGCCTTAATAAAATACTTTAAAAACCTGTGTAGTGTGTTTATTTATTTATTTATTTTTTAGGTGAATGGGTAGGGGTACGATGTACCCCATACTCATTTATTTAGGGTGGGGGGGTGTCAGGATTCCGATAAGACCCCGCCTGCAGACCTCGACAACCACCACGCAAGTGTTTTCGGGAAGAGGCCCTTGTCCTCCTCAACATGGGGACAAGGTGCTTTGGGGCGTGGGGGCATCTGGCCTGGTATGGTCCAGGAGGGGGGGGGCGTTCGCTCGTTCCCCCCCCCTTTCCTGACCTGCCGGGCTGCATGCTCGGTTAAGTCTGGTATGGATCTTGGGCGGGGGGGGGGCCGCACACCATTTTTTTTTGGGCGTGGGGGTTCCCCTTAGGATCCATACCAGACCGAAGGGTCTGGTATCGTCTTGAGGGGGGACCTCACACAATTTTTTTTACATTTTGGTGGGGTTCCCCTTCAAGATTCTCAGCACACAAGTCACACCACAATTTGGATCATCTTGATGCGACTTCTATTCAATGGGCTCCCATAGGTAAACATTCATTTTGAATAGAGGCAGGGAAACGCGGCTGAAAGCTAGCGTGGCTAAACTCGTATTGACGTCAATGCAAAATGTGGATAAAACAGCGGTTTTAACTCCTTTTTTTCCTGGCGTCGGTGCTAACTTTACAGCTCGTTTTTTAAAACGTCCGTGTGTATGAGGCCTTAATCGTTGGGTTGTCAATTAAAACTGGCCATTTCGGGGTTGAAATTGAGAAGGCCTGTTTCTGTGCCTGCAAATGTGAAAGCCATCCATGACATGTCCATGGAGGACCGCAGAATATCAGCCAAAAGTATTGCTACATATCTGGGAATATCACGTGAGAGAGTTGGTGCCATTATCTACAACAACTTGGAAATGAGAAAGCTTGCAGCAAAGGGTATCCCAAAACTTTTGACAACTGAACAAAAGAGGACAACACCTCGTCACACACAGCAGGTGAAACAATGGCAAAATGGACCTCCTTAGACTTTCAAGTGATGCCCCATCCACCCTATTCGCCCAACCTGGCTCCTTCTATCATTTGTTCCCCAATCTCAAAAAACACCTAAAAAGTGACAAGGAATTGGGAGTGTTCTAGAGGCAATTAATGCTGCAATTGACTGGTTACACCAGCAGTCCGGAGAATTATATTTGCAGGGACTCAAGAAGCTGCAGGACAGATGTCGCAAGTGCATTGACTTACTGGAGAATATGTAGAATAGTGTGGCAATTACAGCTTCCTAGTGCATCTCTTTCTGGGTAAGGCTCAATACTTATCAGCACCCCCTCGTACTTATCTGGCTTTCATTCTAATTCAGTACCTCGGGTCACTAAATGACTCCAACAGGAGTTCTGACTTTAAAATACTACATGCTGGTGTAGCACCCTCTACTTAGGTAGGTGCTAGAGTCAGGATTTTTTGTGAGAGCAGGTAGATTTAGGCAGGCCTAGCTGGAAGCTAGGCCTGTTTTGATCTGTGTGGGCTGGGAGTGGCTCAGAGTAGGCTGGTGACTCACAGATAGCATCAGTTCTCGATTACCTCTCTCTGGCTTCTAGAGGATTCTAGAAAAAGAGAAGGGGAAGAGAGGTAGAGCTGTCTGGGGTGTCTCAGGGGAGCCCTGAGCAATCCCCAACTAGGACTGGCAGGGTGCAGGTCTCCTGGATATACCCAGGGTCATCCCAGCTGGGGAGGAGTTGTCCGGTGGAAGAACAGAGGACGGAGTAGTAGGCTGTCGGGTCCTTTGAGGGCGCTCCCCAGTCGGGGGGGGGTGACCTTCGGTCTGGGACTCGGGTGCAGGAAGGATCCATTCAAGAACGCGTGAAGGATCTGGACAGGAGGCACAGAGAGGAGTCAAAGAGGACAGCAGGAGGTAGTACTGCCAGGCAAATCTTCAGGAGGGAACCACCGGTGTGTGCGAGGCCAGGAGTGCCGGCGAGTGACAGGCAGAGTCAGGAGAACTGGGGAGGCATACCTGAGAGGACTGGGAAGTCTGGGATGGGTGCAGAGCCAGCAGTAAGGACTGATGTCACGGGCAGTGGAGTCTGGCAGCTGCAGCCAGGAGGGCTGGCAGGGAGCAGTAGTCCACCATAGGACAGCTAGCACCAAGGACTTCCTATTTTTGCTACACTAAAGGGGCCCGCGGTCCCTGCCTACAAATGGCAATTTCTAGGGCCTGACGGAGTCAGAGTTTGGCCTAACCATGTGCTAGCTGTGCCTGGAGTCAAGTGTTGTGCAGGAGGAAGAGAGCGAGATAGTCTGAAAGCAAGTGTTGTGCAGAAGAAGTGTCTTGTACAAAGAGTGTACATAGTTCTGTCCCAAATTGACTGTTCTAAAATTCTACTGGGCATCCCATACGTCCCCATCCCTATCCAAGTTCAAATCCCTACGGGGGGTACCGCTACACTGGTTTTAGGTCCGTGACTCTAATAGCACTGACGTCTGATAGCCAGACAACTAGCATTTTCAGGTCAGCAATGCGGTCCTTTAACCACTTGCCGACCGCCTCACGCCTATATACGTGAGCAGAATGGCACGGGCAGGCAAAATCACGTACCTGGTACGTGATTGCCTTCCCGCGGGCGGGGGGTCCAATCGGACCCCCCCCCCCCCCGGTGCCAGTGGCGGTCGGCATTTGTCTGCCAGCGATCAAAGATGAGGGGGAGGCCATCCGATCGTGGCCCCCCCCCCTCGCGATCGCTCCCAGCCAATGAGAAACATCCCCTGCCTCTGTATAGTACACAGAGGCAGAGGATGTGATGTCATCTCTCCTCGGCTCGGGAGTTTCCGTTCCAGCGCCGAGGAGAGAAGACATGTGAGTGAGTACACAACACTACACAACACAGTAGAACATGCCAGGCACACTAAACACCCCGATCCCCCCCCCCCCCCCCCCATCGCCCCCCGATCCCCCCTGTCACAAAATGACACCAAGCAGGTTTTTTGTTTTTTTTTTCCCTGATTACTGCATAGTGTCAGTTTGTGATAGTTAGAAGTGTTAGGGCAGTGAGTATTAGCCCCCTGTAGGTCTAGGGTACCCCCCTAACCCCCCCTAATAAAGTTTTAACCCCTTGATCACCCCCCGTCACCAGTGTCGCTAAGCGATCATTTTTCTGATCGCTGTATTAGTGTCGCTGGTGACGCTAGTTAGTGAGGTAAATATTTAGGTTCGCCGTCAGCGTTTTATAGCGTCAGGGACCCCCATATACTACCTAATAAATGTAGTAACCCCTTGATTGCCCCCTAGTTAACACTTTCACCACTGATCACCGTATAAGTGTTACGGGTGACGCTGGTTAGTTCGTTTATTTTTTATAGTGTCAGGGCACCCGCCGTTTATTACCGAATAAAGGTTTAGCCCCCTGATCGCCCGGCGGTGATATGCGTCGCCCCAGGCAGCGTCAGAATAGCGCCAGTACCGCTAACACCCACGCACGCAGCATACGCCTCCCTTAGTGGTATGGTATCTGTACGGATCAATATCTGATCCGATCAGATCTATACTAGCATCCCCAGCAGTTAGCACCTGCGTTTTGCCCCTCCGCCCGGCCCAGCCCAGCCCACCCAAGTGCAGTATCGATCGATCACTGTCACTTACAAAACACTAAACGCATAACTGCAGCGTTCGCAGAGTCAGGCCTGATCCCTGCGATCGCCAACAGTTTTTTTGGTAGCGTTTTGGTGAACTGGCAAGCACCAGCCCCAGGCAGCGTCAGGTTAGCGCCAGTACCGCTAACACCCACGCACGCACGCACCGTACACCTCCCTTAGTGGTATAGTATCTGATCCGATAAGATCTATACTGGCGTCCCCAGCAGTTTAGGGTTCCCAAAAACGCAGTGTTAGCGGGATCAGCCCAGATACCTGCTAGCACCTGCGTTTTGCCCCTCCGCCCGGCCCAGCCCAGCCCACCCAAGTGCAGTATCGATCGATCACTGTCACTTACAAAACACTAAACGCATAACTGCAGCGTTCGCAGAGTCAAGCCTGATCCCTGCGATCGCTAACAGTTTTTTTGGTAGCGTTTTGGTGAACTGGCAAGCGCCAGCGGCCTAGTACACCTCGGTCGTAGTCAAACCAGCACTGCAGTAACACTTGGTGATGTGGCGCGTCCCATAAGTGCAGTTCAAGCTGGTGAGGTGGCAAGCACAAGTAGTGTCCCGCTGCCACCAAAAAGACAAACACAGGCCCGTCGTGCCCATAGTGCCCTTCCTGCTGCATTCGCCAATCCTAATTGGGAACCCACCGCTTCTGCAGCGCCCGTACTTCCCCCATTCACATCCCCAACCAAATGCAGTCGGCTGCATGAGAGGCATTTTTATGTCCTCCCGAGTACCCCTACCCAACAAACCCCCCCAAAATAGATGTCGTGCCTGCAGCAAGCGCGGATATAGGCGTGACACCCGCTATTATTGTCCCTCCAGTCCTGACAATCCTGGTCTTTGCATTGGTGAATGTTTTGAACGCTACCATTCACTAGTTGAGTATTAGCGTAGGGTACAGCATTGCACAGACTAGCACACACTTTCACAGGATCTCCCAAGATGCCATCGCATTTTGAGAGACCCGAACCTGGAACCGGTTACCGTTATAAAAGTTACAAGTTTGCAAAAAAAACACAAACAAAAATAAAAAAAAAATAGGTGTCGTTTTATTGTTCTCTCTCTCTCTATTCTCTCTCTATTGTTCTGCTCTTTTTTACTGTGTTCTATTCTGCAATGTTTTATTGTTATTATGTTTTATCATGTTTGCTTTTCAGGTATGCAATTTTTTATACTTTACTGTTTACTGTGCTTTATTGTTAACCATTTTTTGTCTTCAGGTACGCCATTCACGACTTTGAGTGGTTATACCAGAATGATGCCTGCAGGTTTAGGTATCATCTTGGTATCATTCTTTTCAGCCAGCGGTCGGCTTTCATGTAAAAGCAATCCTAGCGGCTAATTAGCCTCTAGACTGCTTTTACAAGCCGTGGGAGGGAATGCCCCCCCCCCCCCCAAACGTCTTCCGTGTTTTTCTCTGGCTCTCCTGTCTCAACAGGGAACCTGAAAATGCAGCCGGTGATTCAGCCAGCTGACCATAGAGCTGATCAGAGACCAGAGTGGCTCCAAACATCTCTATGGCCTAAGAAACCGGAAGCTACGAGAATTTTATGACTTAGATTTTGCCGGATGTAAACAGCGCCATTGGGAAATTGGGGAAGCATTTTATTACACCGATCTTGGTGTGGTCAGATGCTTTGAGGACAGAGGAGAGATCTAGGGTCTAATAGACCCCAATTTTTTCAAAAAAAGAGTACCTGTCACTACCTATTGCTATCATAGGGGATATTTACATTCCCTGAGATAACAATAAAAATGATTTAAAAAAAAAAAAAATGAAAGGAACAGTTTAAAAATAAGATAAAAAAGCAAAAAAATAAGAAAAAAAAAAAAAAAAAAAAAAAAAAAAAAAAGCACCCCTGCCCCCCCTGCTCTCGCGTTAAGGCGAACGCAAGCGTCGGTCTGGCGTCAAATGTAAACAGCAATTGCACCATGCAGGGCAGTATTTTTAGCAGTAAACCTCCTCTGTAAATCTAAAGTGGTAACCTGTAAAGGCTTTTAAAAATGTATTAATTTTGTTGCCACTGCACGTTTGTGCGCAATTTTAAAGCATGTCATGTTTGGTATCCATGTACTCGGCTTAAGATAATCTTTTTTATTCCATCAAACATTTGGGCAATATAGTGTGTTTTAGTGCATTAAAATTTAAAAAAGTGTGTTTTTTTCCACAAAAAATGCGTTTGAAAAATCGCTGCGCAAATACCGTGTGAAAAAAAAAAAATGAAACACCCACCATTTTAATCTGTAGGGCATTTGCTTTAAAAAAATATATAATGTTTGGTGGTTCAAAGTAATTTTCTTGCAAAAAAAAAATAACTTTTTCATGTAAACAATAAGTGTCAGAAAGGGCTTTGTCTTCAAGTGGTTAGAAGAGTGGGTGATGTGTGACATAAGCTTCTAAATGTTGTGCATAAAATGCCAGGATAGTTCAAAACCCCCCCAAATGACCCCATTTTGGAAAGTAGACACCCCAAGCTATTTGCTGAGAGTCATGTCGAGTCCATGGAATATTTTATATTGTGACACAAGTTGCGGGAAAGAGACAATTTTTTTTTTTTTTTTGCACAAAGTTGTCACTAAATGATATATTGCTCAAACATGCAATGGGAATATGTGAAATTACACCCCAAAATACATTCTGCTGCTTCTCCTGAGTACAGGGATACCACAAGTGTGAGACTTTTTGAGAGCCTAGCCGTGCACGGGACCCCGAAAACCAAGCACCGCCTTCAGGCTTTCTAAGGGCGTAAATTTTTGATTTCACTCTTCACTGCCTATCACAGTTTCGGAGGCCATGGAATGCCCAGGTGGCACAAACCCCCCCCCCCAAATGACCCCATTTTGGAAAGTAGACACCCCAAGCTATTTTCTAAGAGGTATAGTGAATATTTTGCAGACCTCACTTTTTGTCACAAAGTTTTGAAAATTGAAAAAAAAATTTTTTCTGGTCTTTCTTCATTTTCAAAAACAAATGAGAGCTGCAAAATACTCACCATGCCTCTCAGCAAATAGCTTGGGGTGTCTACTTTTTCAAAATGGGGTCATTTGGGGGGGTTTTGTGCCATCTTGGCATTTTATGGCCTTCAAAACTGTGATAGGTAGTGAGGAGTGAAATCAAAAATTTATGCCCTTAGAAATCCTGAAGGCGGTGCTTGGTTTTCGGGGCCCCGTACGCGACTAGGCTCCCAAAAAGTCCCATACATTTGGTATCCCCGTACTCAGGAGAAGCAGCTGAATGTATTTTGGGGTGCAATTCCACATATGCCCATGGCCTGTGTGAGCAATATATCATTTAGTGACAACTTTTTGTAAAATTTTTTTTTTTTTTTTTTTGTCATTATTCAAATCACTTGGGACAAAAAAAATAAATATTCAATGGGTTCAACATGCCTCTCAGCAATTTCCTTGGGGTGTCTACTTTCCAAAATGGGGTCATTTGGGGGGGTTTTGTACTGCCCTGCCATTTTTGCACCTCAAGAAATGACATAGGCAGTCATAAATTAAAAGCTGTGTAAATTCCAGAAAATGTACCCTAGTTTGTAGACGCTATAACTTTTGCGCAAACCAATAAATATACGCTTATTGACATTTTTTTTTACCAAAGACATGTGGCCGAATACATTTTGGCCTAAATGTATGACTAAAATTTAGTTTATTGGATTTTTTTTATAACAAAAAGTAGAAAATATCATTTTTTTTCAAAATTTTCGGTCTTTTTCCGTTTATAGCGCAAAAAATAAAAAACCGGCAGAGGTGACCAAATACCATCAAAAGAAAGCTCTATTTGTGGGAAGAAAAGGACGCAAATTTAGTTTGGGTACAGCATTGCATGACCGTGCAATTAGCAGTTAAAGCGACGCAGTGCCGAATTGTAAAAAGTGCTCTGGTCAGGAAGGGGGTAAAATCCTCCGGGGCTGAAGTGGTTAATTATTGCACTCAGCAGCTGTGAAGACATATAGAACATTCGTTACAGGTTGCCATGCTGCAGAAAGTGGGGACATAAACCCTGATAATACAGAATTTTACGGATTTCGGATGTGACTGGAGTTCCTCAATGTATGAAGAGAGGAAATTCCTGGAGCAGAATGTTTATGGTGAAAAGAATACATGGCACAGTCTTCCATTGATCTTTCTTCTCACATGACCTCGTTAGCCGGGGATATGGACAATTCTGTATGTGTGACACTAGAGGTATTTCAAAGGGTCATGGAACGCTGGGTGACATTCCACAGACATAGATGTCACTTGCACTGCATTTATTAACCCGAAAACTTGTCTCAGTCTCCCCTACTAGTGGCTCAGCCCGTTAGCTGGAAAGATATACAAATTAAAGATGAAGTTTAAAGCGGTATTAAACTCAAATCCAAAAAAATGACATATATTGCAGCTTACCAATACTTAGAAGTGGTGACTGCATACGTTTTATTTTTTCGTTTTTTTCCCTCTCTGTTTTCACCTGATGATCTGGCCAGTAACATACCACCTTTATTAAAAGTGCCCCCACTCTGGAAGAAGGAGCACCAGAGACACCTTTGGAGAAAAGCATTGTCAGCCTGGGGGGAGGGGGGTATTAGATTCACCAGTGAATTGAAGCCAAACCCCAGCTCACATTTTTTAAAGCAGTTATAGCAACAGTTTTTGTTCCTGGGATAAAGGTCTAAGGTCCCTTTCAAACCAGCGGACCGATTGGGTCCGCCTGTCCGTTTTTTCAGGCTGCCCCAAATCGGACCACCTATTGTTCTCTATGGGGAGGCGGATGTCACCGGACAAGTGTTCGCTGTCACCTGCCGACTTCTGATTCGATCTAGTCCACTAGAAAACAGACAGATGGGAAAACGTTCGACATCCCTAAGGCGGATCGGATCAGATGACAAATCGGATGGAAATGGACATGCAGACCATTTCCATCCGACCGCCCTATAGAGAAGAGCGGGCTGTGTCCATTCTGCATAGCAAATATGTCATCCGCCTGCTCAGCAGAGAGATCCCCCGCTGAGCAGGAGGAGATTCTGCCCCGTGAGAAAGGGGCCATACAATAAAGGCTGATTATTGTAAATAGAGATAGAGATAGATATATATATATATATATCTATCTCTATCTAGTTTATATACAAAAGAGTCTCCTACATCTTGTGGTGGCCATTTTGGCAAAAGTGTCTCATGTATTGTATTGTTACCTTCCAATGGCAGCCATTTTATGGGTTAGACAAAAATAACTGCATTCCCATGGACAAGGTTATAATCAATCCAAAGGACGTCAATCCGTTAACAATAACAGAATAAGTCATCATCAATTAAAATTAAATATAAAAATACCTTTCCACCTTAAATCTAAACCTTTATTCAGCAAAAATTTAAATATGGAGATAAAAATAGAAAATGGAAAATAAAATAAAAAAATCAAAAAAATTAATATAAAAAAATAAATAGAAATAAAAACACAAAATCAAAAATATGCAAATGAAAATTAAATAAAGAAAAAAAAAAAATTGAAAATACATATAAAATTAAAATCGAAACTGGATGTACTAATGATGAGTAAAATATAAAATGGAAATGTGAATTCTACAAATTTACCAATTGGAAAGAAAGCAATTCAGATCCAATTCTATGTTTAATCCCAGTGGACTCATCGTCCTTAGACTATGGATCCACTGGGTCTCGTTTTGGGAAATGGCCCTTTTAAGATCTCCTCCTCTCCAGTTGTCCTCAACTTTATCTATACCACAGAATGTCAAACCACTCGGATCCCTCCCATGATGGAGTCTAAAGTGGTTGAACAAACTGTGGTGCTTGTATCCCTTCCTGATCCTGTTCTCGAAGTCTCACTCCCAACTTCCTAGTGGTTCTTGCCACGTACTCTATCCCACAAGGGCAGGTTAAAAAAGGTAGGTGACATGCATGGTGATAAACTTTCTGATTTTGTGGGACTCGCCTTGTGTGTGAGAGGTGAAATGTGTGGTCTTCCTAACCCTGTGCTTGGACGTTTTACACCTCACACCTACCACAACTGTAGAAACCCACTTGATCCAAGCCAGTGCAAAACCTTCCTGGGTGGATCCACTACATTGGGTGCTAATTTCAGGCGTAAAGTCGGGAGCTTGGTGTATATGAACTGTGGTCTTCCAGGTAAGGTTTTCTTTAGTTCAGCATCTTTTAATAAAAGGCCAATGTCTGCGAATAAATTTCTCCATTTGTTTGTGCCGATGGGTGAAACTAGTCCTAAACGCTACTCCATAAACTTTCTTACTGACCTCTTTCCTCTCTCCTCATTTCCCCAATTATTGTCTTAGTTTTTTCTAGATCCCTAAAGTTTTAACCTTTTTCTTGGAACCTATCCAACAAGATTTCAGCTTGTACTTAATCCCCTTTCCTAACGCAATTGTGTCTTACTCTCATCAGTTGACTTTTAGGAATTTCACTCAACCATCTTGGATGATGGATGGCAACTTCCCAACGGAATGTGGCCATTCCAGTCAACTTCCTTAAAGTAAGTTTTGGTAAACTGTTGGTGATTAACTTTAAATATTGCAAGGTCCAAAAAATGTATACATTTTTTATCAAACTTTGCTGCGAAGGAGATACCATACCGGATATTCCCAATTTCATCCAGAAATTGTGAATAGGTATTTTGTGTCCCAGCCCAAATGATCAGGATATCGTCTACAGTGGGGACAGAAAGTATTCAGACCCCCCTTAAATGTTTCACTCTTTGTTATATTGCAGCCATTTACTAAAATCATTTAAGTTCATTTTTTTCCTCATTAATGTACATACAGCATGCCATATTGACAGAAAAGCACAGAATTGTTGACATTTTTGCAGATTTATTAAAAAAGAAAAACTGAAATATCACATGGTCCTAAGTATTCAGACCCTTTGCTGTGACACTCATATATTCAACTCAGGTGCTGTCCATTTCTTCTGATCATCCTTGAGATGGTTCTACACCTTCATTTGAGCCCAGCTGTGTTTGATTATACTGATTGGACTCGACTAGGAAAGCCACACACCTGTCTATATAAGACCTTACAGCTCACAGTGCATGTCAGAGCAAATGAGAATCATGAGGTCAAAGGAACTGCCTGAAGAGCTCAGAGACAGAATTGTGGCAAGGCACAGATCTGGCCAAGGTTACAAAAAATTTCTGCTGCACTTAAGGTTCCTAGGAGCACAGTGGCCTTCATAATCCTTAAATGGAAGACGTTTGGGATGACCAGAACCCTTCCTAGAGCTGGCCGTCCGGCCAAACTGAGCTATCGGGGGAGAAGAGCCTTGGTGAGAGAGGTAAAAGAAGAACCCAAAGATCACTGTGGCTGAGCTCCAGAGATGAAGTCGGGAGAAAGTTGTAGAAAGTCAACCATCACTGCAGCCCTCCACCAGTCGGGGCTTTATGGCAGAGTGGCCTGACGGAAGCCTCTCCTCAGTGCAAGACACATGAAAGCCTGCATGGAGTTATTTAAAAAACACCTGAAGGACTGCAAGATGGTGAGAAATAAGATTCTCTGGTCTGAGGAGACCAAGATAGAACTTTTTGGCCTTAATTCTAAGCAGTATGTGTGGAGAAAATGAGGCACTACTCATCACCTATCCAATACAGTCCCAACAGTGAAACATGGTGGTGGCAGCATCATACTGTGGGGGTGTTTTTCAGCTGCAGGGACAGGACGACTGGTTGCAATCAAGGGAAAGATGAATGTAGCCAAGTACAGGGATATCCTGGACGAAAACCTTCTCCAGAGTGCTCAGGACCTCAGACTGGGCCGAAGGTTTACCTTCCAACAAGACAAGGACCCTAAGCACACAGCTAAAATAACGAAGGAGTGGCTTCACAACAACTCCGTGACTGTTCTTGAATGGCCCAGCCAGAGCCCTGACTTAAACCTAATTGAGCATCTCTGGAGAGACCTAAAAATGGCCGTCCACCAACATTTACCATCCAACCTGACAGAACTGGAGAGGATCTACAAGGAGGAATGGCAGAGGATCCCCAAATCCAGGTGTGAAAAACTTGTTGCATCTTTCCCAAAAAGACTCATGGCTGTATTAGATCAAAAGGGGGCTTCTACTAAATACTGAGCAAAGGGTCTGAATACTTAGGACCATGTGATATTTCAGTTTTCCTTTTTTAATAAATCTGCAAAAATTTCAACAATTCTGTGTTTTTTTGTCAATATGGGGTGCTGTGTGTACATTAATGAGGAAAAAAAAATATGAACTTAAATGATTTTAGCAAATGGCTGCAAAATAACAAAGAGTGAAAAATTTAAGGGGGTCTGAATACTTTCCGTCCCCACTGCATGTATCTTTTAAAAAATTTCAATTGGGGTATAGCATTAATTTGAAAAGGTCTTCCTTCTCCCAGTGACTCATGAAAAGGTTAGCCACTGGAGGGAGACACATTTTCACAATTTGTGGATGAAATTGGGAATAATCGCAATAAAACCCTGCCTAATTGTACGTCACTATTAGTCCCTTCTTTCATTTTTGGTGCCAATATCTACGTATGACCATCACGATTGGGGGAGATCTTCATTGGAACCGTCTAAGAATTGCCATTCATGGCAGACGTTTTTGCCTGAATGACCCCTGGACTGAAAAGCTAGGGGTCCATTCCGGTTTTTTTTCACTGGATTATTTGATTTGTTTGTGATATTGTGAGCGCTGTAATTATATTTACTTTTTATTTGTCAAGTGTACAGCAGCTGCGATCACTAGTTTAATTATTACACTTCTGGCGCAAGTCAAAAAAAGTATATATATATATATATATATATAAAATTTCACACAATGCATTAGGCACACCCAAGCCTGGAGGAGAACAGAGACCTTTTTACAGTGAATTCCCTATTTACTCTTCTGCCCAGTCAGCAAAAAACATAATTTAGCCAATGCTGCACAAATACCCCTTTACCGTGCACACCCTCCTGTCCTATAGATGGTTTGCAATAATTTGTGGCAAGTTCCCCTTTCAGTTCCTTATTTCAGCGACTGTCTTCAGCATTTTCTCAACAATAACGTTTTATTATACTACAACTAGCCATTTTTCCCCGAAAGAATTTATTGTGCTTTGAGGAAACCTTCGCCAAGTTCACTAAAATTCGCTAAGGGAATTGTTACGGTTCTGTTTTAAATGCTGCTTTATGCATTGACATTCCTTCCTATACACATTAGGGCTGATTTACTAACACTGGAGTGCGCATAATCTGGTACAGTGGTGCATGGTAGACAATCAGCTTCTAAACTTCAGTTGTTCAATTAATCTTTGACAAAATACGGGAAGCTGATTGTTTCCCTTTATGGGTGGAAGGAAAATTGCTTGATTGCCCTATCAACACAGTCAGGGCTATTGTGTTCTGCCTGCGGGAGCATGGGGAGCCTTCCCTATCGGCAAAACACAATGATTAGTGTTTCTGGCTATAGCCGGTGACACCAATTGTCTGGGAAAAACCCAACAGGCTGGTTGCACACAGGTTGATCAATCGACACTTGCTATAACAAAGGTTAGATGTTCATAGGACAATTACTAGATACACAGTAGAAGATATGAGACCCATCTAACTGACATTCCCACATACAGCATAATCAGAAGTAAAAAATGGGTCCTCGTGCCTGGAAGACGTTTATTATGGGTTTATTCTCAAATTGAAAATTAACAAAAAAGAGATTGTATTGGAGTATCAAGAAAAGGCTCAAGTGTGTGTCATATATATAAGCAAACATAGCGAATAGGTGTTATAGGTTTAGGATGAATGGGTAGGATACGTCTTTAGTGGTATTATTGGTTTATTATGAATGGATTAGCCGCCTTGTTTGTTGTGTTTTTGGCTTTCTGTAAATGTAGAGGGTGCACCCTTTATGGCATTTCTGGTCTCCTATAAATAAAGCAGCTACATCCAAAGTGGTGTTTTTGACCTCTTATAAACCAGTGGGTTGCACCCTTTGTGGTGTTTTTGGTCTCCTATGACTTTATAAGCAACATCCTTAGTGGTGTACATGACCTCTTATGAATGAATTGGCTGCATCCTTAGTGGTGTTTTTGGTCTTTATAAATTGGAACGCTGCACATGTCGTGGATTTTTTGGTCTTCTATGAATGAAGAGGCAGCATTCTTAGTAGTGTTATTGGTCTTCTATGAATAGGCTTCCCAATACTTTTGAAAATATAGTGTATACAGGCCATACTAATGAATGGATAGGGCATGCAATCCATGATATCATTGGCCTCTAGTGATTGGACAAATCTCGTTCTGTGTCACCGGTCTTCTATGAAAGTATGTTCTAAAATGGATTATCTTCATTCTTAATGAGGTCAGTGGTCTCTAGTGAATGATTAGACTGCATTATCAAGGATGTCCTTGGTCTCCAGTGATCGGATAGTCTGTATTCTCATTGCCGTCATCACTCTGCTACGCATCTTTAATCTGCATTCTCAGGAACATTTCCAGTGAATGGATAGGCTGCATTCTCATTGACAAAATGTTTATATGCAAGAACAAGAGCTTCAGCCTACAAATTAGACAAAGCTCAAGGTAATCTGCTATTACCGGAGGGCCCATAAACCTAGTTTTAAGAGTAGGGTCTTAAGCAGCCTCCTAAGATGAATCACCAACACATCAATTAGTCACTTCCAGTGGATAAATCTGTTCAAATCAGTAGCAGTGTTTTACTCAGTGAAGCGGCACTATCCTTGTCCCCTGATCGCAGCCACTTCCTGCAGGAAACTCGTTATCCTGGTCTATTTACTTCTCCTGCTTTCATCTGACAATGTTGTTCTCTGAACCTTTCAAAAACACACCGATGTCAATTTTAAGGCCAGCATGGTCATCATGTGCCTCACCAGCTGGGAGGAAGTCAGGACACCAGAATGTTATGTCAGCCCTAACAGAATGCTTCTGACGAGTTTAATAAATGGTATATCCGCTTGTTATATTGCTCCCGATCGTGCTGGCTTAGCAGTTAGCATTTTTGCATTACAGCATCAAAGTCAACCCAAAAGTACATTGGAAAGTAGAAGTAGAAGTAAACCCAATCACTAATTTTGACAACGTTACTGAAATTTCAAAAACAAAAATTTTAAATATTCTTAAAAAGATGAATTTCAATTGTGAATATTTTACACATTACATTGTTCCATTGGTCCAACTTGGACTAAATGTAAGTGTGTGTATATAAGGGCATTATTCAACTTTCGCCAGAGCTGCAGTTTGGTTTTTTATTACAGGCACCCCTTACCTGCATAGGATTCGGTAAAGATGAACTAACCCTGAACGTTAACTAAACTAGCCTTGACCTGCATGTGTTATCTCACCTAAAGATCTCCCCTGGTTGCTTAGTTTCTGGGACAGGGAAAAAGGGAAATCCCCCAGGTGGGACCAGGGCAGAGACAGAAAAAAAGTTTAGAGGTCCCTACCCTTCTTTACTTTATCCAAAACTGAAAAAAAAACAACTTTAGTTTTACATGAACTTTTCTAAGTTGACCCTCAAAAGACAGCTGTTTTAAGTTGTCAAGTACAAATGACTTTACAATACATCACACGTCAAAGCAGAAGAGGGTTTTTTTTTTTTCATGAGAACCATTTGATTTTTTTGTGTTTAATTTCATTGATCTAATGTAATAAATCTCTTTTCCTTGTCAGACAGCCCTGCAGGGTATTGTAAAGATAATTATCACTGAGCCCCGAAAGCTATTTTTTGCTTCTTTGATCTCACAGGCTCTGAATAGTGAGGAGGCCAAATAAGAAGGTATAGTCAGACAGGTTATGGTGAGGCAGGATTAAAGGAATGAGAAAGCCCTCCACTAAAAAACTTCGCAGCACAGAAGAACCTTCAGAAGACAGAAAAACTGAGTATTTATGTCCTATCCCTACCATCACAAACCAAAAAATAAAATAAATAACATAAAAAATATAAAGTTGAGATATTTCTCTATAAAATCATAGTGGGCAGTGCCATGGATAGTTACTTTATGAGCCTGGATATAATATCCAAAGCCACCAGTTGTCAGCACAGATACAAGTGTAGTGTAGGGTCATATTGCCAGGGCAGGGCTCAGCCCTTCCTTCTCAAAGCTGGCCGCTCAGCTGTCGGCTAATTGCCAGCTCCTTTCTCTCCACAGTGACTCGCCTGTTGATTATATCCTGCTCGTCAGTCCTGCCTACGTAAGCCATCCAGCCCAGATGATCTCTGCCTACGCCGTGGTCACATCTCTAGAGATGCTCTCCCATGTTCCTGTTAAAGAAATGCTTGGCTGACATTCCTTCTAGCTCCAGATCCTGCTTGCTGTTCTACTACGCTCATCTCGGACTCCCTGATGTTTTGGCTTGTCTGACTATCCGTTCCAGTTCTCTGGCTATGTTTACCTTTTTATTATTCAAGTGTGATTTAACTGTACTTCTGTCTTAGTCAGATCCATGGTTTCTGACACAAAAATTTATATTTTTATATATATATATATATATATATATATATATATATATATATATATATATATATATATATATATATATATATATAGGAAGTTCATGCTTTAAGCCTGCCATTAGAAGGGCACTCTATATACGGTATTGTGCAAACATTTTAGGCAGGTGTGAAAAAATGCTATAAATGAAGAATGCTTTCAGAAATACAAATCAAATCAATATTTGGATTTGGTGTGACCACCCATTGCCTTTAAAACAATTCTAGGAATACTTGCAAACAGTTTTTGAAATAACTCGGCAGTTAGGTTGTTCCAAACATCATGGATAAAACTTTTACACAGTACTGTATATTTTGTTGACGGGAAGCTCCCCAGAGTTCTGGTAGCCAGACTCAGAAGGAGGAACAGGATTATCTGAGGTGCATCAGGACAGAACACATCATGTAGAGTGGAGGCCTAGATAGAAAGCCTATCCCTTGAGGTGGGGAAGCCAGGAGGACCTAGTCAGGCTGCCTTGTGCCAAGGACTAGGCATTTGAACCATTCATCCCCTAAGAGGAGAAGAGGACTCTGGAACAGTCCTCCAGAGGTCATGGGTTTTGCAAGAGTCTCCTCTCCTACTGTACTCCCTTCTACTGTACTGCTTTACCAATTATGGAGTTGTGCCCTCTTCACTTCAAGGCTGAATGAACTTCTTGTAAATACCTTCACATATTATTTAGCAAAGACCAAGGGCATCTATCATATGGAAATTCCATGATTCTGACCACAGGTCACAACACCCCCTGGAAACAGAACAATGCATGTTGGGTTGCAGTGGAATGTTTTTCTCATGACCAATACAAGGTATGGACTGTATGGCCATAGGAATGATAGTTAGGCAGGCCTAGGAGCCATGCCAGGCATCCTCTGATAGGCAGTGTGTTCTGAAAACCTGGTACGTCCCATAATAGAATATCCCAGCAGGCTGGCAGCAGGTTGATCCTGGATATATATATATATATATATATATATATATATATATTTTTTTTAATATAAACATAGAAAAGTGACAGGAAAAAAAAATACCAAGTAATCCATTGAGGTTTAGTTTTTGTGACGGTATGAGGACATACAATATTTAACAAAGAGAGTGTAGTGCAGGGATGTGCCCCTTTAACGTTCTCCTATTACCCACTAGGTGTCACTATAGGAAGCAGGGAAATAGTCCCTAGGATCCTATGGGTCGAATGGGCTTAAGGAAGTTTATGCTCTGCTCCTGCAAGTAGACCGGCGCCCTATTTATGGTATAGGTGGGAAGCCACTCAGTGTTTTGATAGCCAAATTCAGGAGGAGAAACAGGATTTTCTGGAGGTGCACCAATACAGCACACATGTAGGCAGAAGGCCTAGATAGGAAGCTTCCCCTTGGGGGGGGGGGGGGGGACCAGAAGCAGCCTATTATTATACAGTATTTATATAGCGCCAACAGTTTACACAGACCTTTACAATATAAAAAGGAGACAATACAATTACAATACTACTAAATACAAGAGCTTACAATCTAATAGGGTGGGGGAAGGTGGTACAAAATTTTCTAACTGTGGGGAATGAGCTGATTGAAGTAGTAAAAGACTAGTTGGAGACATGACAGGCTTCCCTGAAGAGAGGAGTTTTCAGGGATTGCCTGAAGGCAGCTTGAGTAGAAGATAGCCGGGCAGGTTGAGGTAGAGAGTTCCACAGGATGGGAGGGGCTCTGGAGAAATCCTGGAGACGAGCATGGGAGGAGGAAGAGACAAGGGAGCTTGAGAGTAGGAGGGCTTGAGAGGAGCGGAGAGGACTGTATGGGTGATATTTGGAGACCAGATTGATGATGTAGCTCAGGGCAGAATTGTGGATCGCTTTGTATGTTGTGGTTAGTATTTTGAATTTAATTCACTGGGTGATCGAAAGCCAGTGTAGGGATTGGCGGAGAGGGGTAGCAGAGTGGTTAGTAAGGTCGATGAGTCTTGCAGCAGCATTCAGGATAGACTGAAGAGGGGACAGCATATAAAGAAGTAGGCCAATGAGAAGGGAGTTGCAACAGTCAAGCTGAGAGATAAGGAGGGAGTGAATGAGTAGCTTGGTGGTTTCATTTGTTAAAAAGCGGCATATTTTAGAGATGTTACGGAGGTAACTTTTGACAATTGGATTTGGGGTTGAAAGGACAGGTCAGAGTCTAAGATTACAACTAATACCCTGGCATGAGGGGAGGGATTGATGGTTGCATTATTGATTTTGATGGAGAAGTCATGGAGGGAGGCACAAGGGGGGGGGGGGGGGGTTGGGGGGGGATTTACTGGCTCGGTTTTAGAGAGATTTTGTTTAAGAAAGTGGTGTGACATCCATGTTGATATGTCAGTTAGTAATGCGAGAGGAGACTGAAGGATTGAGGTGAGCAGTAGAGAGATAGATTTGGGTGTCATCGGTGTATAGATGGTATTGGAAGCCGTGACTATAGTCATTCCCTTCAGGAATGATAGGACTCTGGGAAGGCCATCCAAAAGGTCTTGGTGTCTTGCAAGCCTGTCCTTACCTACTGTACTGCCCTAACCTTCTTCAACTTTGTAACTTAAGGAAGTGCTGCCTCTATTTGTTTGAAAATACTTTCACATTTTATTATAGTAAAGCAAAGGCCAAACCGTATATATTGTGTGGATATTGAAATGTACCAGCCACCGGTGGTAATGACTCTTGGAAACAGACTTGTACAGTGTGCAGGGAACCCAGCAGGTCCCATGCTAGAGGATCCTGATGGGTTGGCTGATAGATGAGGATAGATCAGGATACAAAAGGGTTAAAGAGCGAAGGTGCTCCCCCCACCTCTCAGCCTCAGGGCAGAAGGAAGGCATGCAGCCAAGCACACAGTACCACTATATATAATGCAGCCATCTAATCCAAGCTACATACAGCCATTCTAGGCTAGTGATCATCATCAGTGTAGTTGCTGTCATCATGGTTGAAGACATATAAACATATTTAAAGAAGGCTTTGCGCTGCTTCAGAGTTTATTGGTGAGGGTGTCAAAGCAAAGGTTCGCTTTAAAGCCATAGTCTTGCTGAGATGAATGAATAAATCGTGACACAAGGGTTGAACTATTTGGTTTCCTTGATGAAATTTGCCCCAGGCTCTGATCACATGCTTGAAAGCTCAGGTACTTGGTCATGTAATCTTTGGGAAAAGCAGCAGATGTAAAGTCAGCCCATCTGAGCTCTCTCCTTAACAGAAGTCAAGTTATAAAGCATGGATTGACTTTAAACACATGGTCAGAAGTGAAGGGAGCATGGGGCTCTATTTTCTCCAGGAAAGCTATATGCAGTATCTTCCATCATACTTGATTTGATTGTAGCCGTATTAGTGCAATTGTGACAGAGAAAATTGAGTACTGAGAATAATGGCCTGAATTTAGATATTGGTTTCCTTACACATTATGCTAAAGTTTTACGACCGCTCTGTGACTAGCATTCCCCCCCCCCCATTCCCCCCTAGCTCTCCCTCTGTCTTATCTATCTCACTAACTCTGCTGCTATCTTTATTACCATTGATTTGTATGTGTTTGGTTTTCTCTTTTTTTTTTCTCCTTTAACATTCTGCTTAAAAATTTGTGAGTCAGTACTGCTTGGACCTTGAAGAAGGGGACATACCCCGAAAGCTTGTCCTGAAAAATTGTATGTTAGTGCAAATAAAAAAAGTATCACGGACAGTACTCAATTTTCTCCAGGAAAGCTAAATTTTTCACCCCTCCTTTACTTTTTATAGAGTATATCCCAGCAAGACTGTTAATAGGATCAAGTGTATTTCTAAGTAAAGAATGTTTTTTTAGTTTTGGATAGACTGGGGAAGGGGTAAACCCTCCGTCTAATTATTGCTGTAACAGTCCCCAGTGGTGAGATTTCCCCATCTATTTGTCCTAGTGACCATTACCACCGAACAAGAAAAAATGAAGGGAAACCCAATATTTTAGCCTATCCTCTGAATAAAAGAGAAGGAAAAAAAATCTTATGGGGATACCTGTCTAATAGAGGACATCCCATCATTTTGGAAGATTTACTACAACTTCCTGTTGTGTCTCTGGGACACAAAGTACAGGTAAATTTCCTCAATAGTACACAAACAGGAAAAATAAACTGGCAGAGACTTACCTGAAAAAAAAATTGGGTTATACATTTAAACCCCCAAAACAAACTTCTCGTATTTCCTCCCTTTCAGTCTGTTAAATATACCATTGGAATCAATTTGTTTTGAGAAGTGGAAAACCACCTGTTGATCCTTCCAAAAATTCAGAGCGGTCATGCATCCTGTGCACATCTCCTATGTTATCTCAAAGAGTCTAATTAGACTCCCAATTCTTATCTAAATTAAAAAAACAGAACTATGGACTTTTTTTTAAATTTTAGAATCATACTTACCTAGGTGGATGCAGCATCGGTCCCCCTGCCAGCTCTAACACTGAGAACCGAGCGATCAAACACCGCCAATTGCTCGGTTCTCAGGGCTCCCTGACTGTCAGTCACCGCTGTCTGCTCTGCCTCCCCGACACTCACTGGAGTGCTGGGCTGTGGAGGGGGCAGGAGCGGCCAGCTCAGGCTCTCAACAGCTCGCTGAGAGGCCGAGCCAGGTGCTGGTCCAGGTATGTGGGCGGGTGCCGACTTTATTGTCGCGATTTTGCCCAAGCCTAGACCAGCTCTCTGACATCAGCTGACAGCAGGTTTCAGCCCGCTGTCAGCTGAAAACGGATCATAGGAGTGCAGAACTAACTGCTTTTGTGATCCACAGGAGAAGTACAGCCAAACAAAATTTGACTGTAGGGTTTAAATGTATCACCCAAACTGATAGAAATTAAGTCTTTTATGCAACCAAATGGCTTGTGTTTGGTGGGAGCACCTGAAAAATAGGGGTCATCTAAACTTAAAAGTCCATATACAATTGCACCAGACACAGCACCAATTAGGTGATCCAATATTCCAAAATGATTTATTGGTCTAGTAAATATTAATATACAGGATTTATGTAGTGCCAGCAGTTTGCTCAGGACTTTACAACAGCATTTACAATACAATTCAATACAGGAGGTATCAGAAGGTCGTGCTCCTTAGAGATTACAATCTAGGAGGGGAGGGTCAAGTGATACAAATGAGCATGTAAAGGCCAACAAAAAGCCAACATGTTTCGGGGGGGCCATAGCTCTTCCTCATGGCTTAAGTTCAATTAAATAAATTTAGGGATTCAGAAGTGGTACACTCACCAGGGTTTGATTGCTTAGTTTGTGAAACATCAGGAATAATAAGGGGCAGTGAATCGACGAATCAGCAATGATTCATTGATTCACAATACTGGTCATAGATGGCTTTTCACACAAGCAACCAAACCCTGGTGACTGTACCACATCCATATGAGTCCCTAAAACTTTTCATTGTAGCCAAGCCCTGAGGAAAGGGGGAGATCTATAGGTTCGCTAAGTGCGTTGGCTCTGTTGTCCATGCTTATTTACTGAACCAATGAATCATTGTTGAACTCTTGGTTCATTTGGTGCCGTTTCTGGTGCAGATGTACAAAATAATTAGTTTCTGTTGTAGAAACGAAGAGAGTGGGAGGATTTTAAGTAGTTTGGCAGAAGACTCTAGGGCAGGGTTTACACCACTAAGTCCACAAAAGGAATTTAAAAGCTGCATGCAGACAGATATGTATTTTCCTGTACTTGCAGAGTCTTTAAAAGGGATACATAATAGGAAAATATGCATGTATTGCAGAGATGTACTGCATTTTCTTTTTTTTTTTTTTTAGCCGCAACATATACTTTACTATTGGAGTATATAGGTCAACTTTAACCAGTAAATGAGAACTGTGGTGTCATGGATAGAGACTTTCAGTGCCCTCCTTCCCCAAAATTGTTTGCCACGCAAGGCTGAAAGCAGATGCTTTTGAAAGTAAGTGAACTGAAAAATGAACAATTTAAAAGTTGTTTCCCCATTTAGAGCCTATTAGTTCCTCTTTTGTGAACTGGAATGTTTTTGTAAACATTATTGTTAGCTAGTAGATTTTAGGTTAATATTATTACAATAAAGTCATTATTATTAAAGTCATTATTAAAGTTGATCTCTAGGAATGATATTTTTGGCACAATCTAGGGCTACATGTACACTTGCCTTCCTTGGCCTCAGCTGCGGGAAAACGCAAAATGCATTTTTGGTGCCATTTTGGCGCGTATTGGGGTTTCACGTGGCCAGCGGTCAAAACATGCCCATCCTGAACGCGATTCTTCCACATTCAGGAGGGGTAGGTTTATCCTCACCTAAACATGGCAGCTCCTAAACTCTGCTAAAAGCATATGTGTATATGGACACACAGGCTTTTATGGAGTTGAGTTTAGAAATTTTGGCAAAAAAAAAAAAAAAGTCAAAAGCTACCAAACTTAGGTTTACAGTGTAAACATGAAGCTTTATTATGCATATGTGATACCTGGGCAGCCTCTGGAAGCTTTAAATCACTATAGTAGCCCAAGCTACCACAGCTATGGCTGCGGTTTTCAGGGCGCAGTGTCAAGGGGCTACCCTTCTGTTCCAAGATGGCCTAATGTAAGGCATGACCACTCAGAGACCTCTTTCTAATGAATGCAAAGTGTTCTTTGATTTAACAGGGTGGAGATCATGAGGTCAGTGCCCCTCCTCTCCACTGCATCCAATCAGAGAAGGCTTTCAAAAATTTAAGAAAATAGCAAGTCATGGCACCCGGAAGAAAATGGCATCACCCAGCAGCAGTCTCAAGTCTTTTGAATGTCTACACAAAGGAGACATGTATTGGCAAGTTACATATAAAAGTAGGAATTCCAGGTTTTCTAATCACTTTAAATAATTTTTTTTGGGCAAAGCTGAATACAAGGCTACCTCCGGTTGTCCGAGGTGGAAAGGTGGACAGATGACATAATATTATTCAACCTTAGTCAGAGGAAGCCTTGTATTCATCGATAGAAATACAAGGCGATGTACTAAGACTGACTCGATCTACAGCCAACAGCAGAGAGCAGCATTATTATTATTATACAGGATTTATATAGCACCAATAGTTTATTACCACGTCTCATACTGCTGCTGGGACACAGACTACTACTACTACTTTTTTTTTCCAATGGGAACCTGGGAGGGAAAGCAGTTCCGGAACCTCCAGCACTGAATGTATATGCCAAGGGTGCTGGGGGGATCTATTGATGTTGGCTGCTGGGGACTCTATTGTCGCTAGGAGGATCTATTGTTGCTGAGGATCGCTATTGTTGCTGGGGGGGGGGCAATTGTTGATGGGGGAGATGTACCTTGAGGGAGGGGTCCATTGTGGCTGGCTGCTGGAGAGTCTATTGATGCTGGATACTGGGAGATCTATTGTTGCTGGGGGTATTTTTGTGTGTGTGTGTGTGTGTGGGGGGGGGGGGAATCCATTGTTGCTGGGGAGATTTATTGTTGCCATGAGGGATCTATTGTTGCTGGCTGCAGGGGACCCATTTTACTGCCTTTTATTAGCAAATTCCATACAAACTACTTTGCAGAAAACAAATGATACTTTTTTTGTATTCTCTAGGTAAAGGGTGGAACCAAAAGGATAGTGCTCAGAGGTGGGTAAGGACAAGGAGGGACTCAAAAAGGGGGGGGGGGGGGGCACCTATTCTCTGAGAAAAAAAGTCCTGCTACTATTACAGTCTATTACAGCAGCTCCAGAGGCCAGACTGTTCTGGCATGGAAATTTTTTTTTGGGCCAGCTCACTTTAACCTCTCGTAAGTGCAATGCGACCAAATGTAAAATGCTCCCTGCTGTAAGAACAGTGATTAACTTGCAGCAGAGAACTAGGACTGTGCAACTGTGTGTGCCGCTAGTTCTTAGACCAGCTGTCAATCAG
>JBBDGP010002711.1:3355000-3477355 GCA_037952835.1 Lithobates septentrionalis
AACAAAACAGACCTTAGTTTACAGACTAACTTTACTAGAATACATTAAGCTTGTGTATTATAGGGGTATTTTTATTTAAAAAGTATAATTTCAGCCGGAACACCACTTTAAGTTGAATCTGCTTGTAAGTCGGAACAGGTACATTTTTTATTTGTAGCTCCAGCCAAAAACTGTTTTTAACCTTTTTGGATAGCATAGGGAAGGGTTAACACCCCTGTGACATTTGTTTTGCTGTCTGTGCCCCTGTTCAGAAGATTTCGCCTCACTTTCTGTCCCAATGACAATTGGATTTTGAACATTTTAGGTTGTTGTAGAAACAAGGATTGGTGATAAAGCTTCAGTGGAGGTACCTTTTTCCCATAATAACTCTTACCGGAGTGAATTACCCTTCCTAGGGGGAGATTTCCTCTCACTTCCTGTTGTCTCCCTTCATTTGCAAGTAGAAGTTGTTTGTAAGTCCGATGTTTGTAACTAGGGGACCGCCTGTAATGCACTTACTGTATATTCAACTTTGCTGTCCTCCCCCTGCTATACCGCCAAAGCGGTTACAGAAAGCATATCTGGCCCCTCTGGGTATGGGGGAGCACCATGAAGATAGGAGCTATGAGATGAGACAATCTGTCTAACAAATGTATGGGACAAACCTAAATGCTGGCTCCTGGACAAGATTCGATTGACATTTATTATGATTTGGAGGTTAATTACAATTATCTTTTTTAGTACTAATTGTAAAGAAGGGGCTTTTACATATTTCTTATTGACATATTTTAATGTTCCTCTATGTAGCATTAATCAAAAAATTCCACTGCCAGCCAGCAACAGCTGTTTATGTATATTTCTAATATGAATCGCTTTAGCCGCTTGCCGACCAGCCGCCGTCATTTTACCGCAGCAGGTCGGCACGATCCTGTGAACAGTCGTAGCTATACGTCGGCTCACGGGATCAGAATAGCAGGTACGCGCCCGCTGCACAGAGGGGGTGCCGATGCTTGTGGCCAACGGTCGCGATGACCGCCGGCCACGAGCGATCGCGAGCACGAGAGGCAGAACAGGGAAGTTCTGTTCTGAGAGGAGTGACAGATCATGTGTTCCTATGTGATCCGTCACTTCCTCTAGTCAGTCCATTCCCTCTTCAGTTAGAAACACATAGCACGGAACACAGTTAACCCCTTGATCACCCCCTAGTATTAACCCCTTCCCTGCCAGTGACATTTTTACAGTAAGCAGTGCATTTTTATAGCACAGATCACTGTATAAATGCCAATGTCGCAGTCCCGAGATAGAGATATATATATATATATATATATAGATATATATATATATATATATATATATATATACACACACACACACACATACACATATATATATATATATATATATATATATATATATATATATATATATATATATATATATATATATATATATATATATATATATATATATACAAATAAAAATAAATAAAATCGCAGATCGCCGCCATCACTAGTAAAAATAAAAATGCAATAAATCTATCCCCTATTCTGTAGATGCTATAACTTTTGCGCAAACCAATCAATATACACTTATTGCGATTTTTTTTACCAAAATTATGTAGAAGAATACATATCGGCGTAAACTGAGAAAATATGTGCTTTAAAAAAAAAAAAAAAATGGGGATATTTATTATAGCAAAAAGTACAAAATTGTGTTTTTTCAAAATTGTCACTTTTTTTGTTTATATATCGCAAAAAATAAAAACCGCAGAGGCGATCACATACCACCACCGATATCAAAAAAGAAAGCTCTATTTGTGGGAAAAAAAGGATGTCAATTTTGCTTGGGTGCAACGTCGCACGATCGTGCAATTGTCAGTTAAAGTGACGCAGTGCCGATTCACAAAAAATGGCCCGGTCATTCAGCAGCCAAATCTTCCGGCGGCTGAAGTGGTTAAGTTGCTCTTTTTAAAAAGGTCCTAAAGAAGCATCTGTGCAAAATGTTGACCTCATCGATTTGCAACCATTGAAGTTATGTACAGTGATTTATACGCTTTTGAGCAATGAAGATGTAACATTTATAGGGATTATTATCCCCTGTACTTATATTATTTTTTTGGTTTTTAAAAAGTTGTAAATAAAATTACTAAAGTTTTTAATGCGTGTCATCCCTGGTACCAGTAAAGTCATCTTTTGTCCATTTTTTTGTTTTGGTTATTGTTACACTATGAACTTGTGAATTCTTTATGGCACAAACATTTGATATACACTATATTCTTAAAATTATTAGAACGCCTGCCTTTACACACACATGAACTTTAATGGCATCCCAGTCTTAGTCTGTAGTGTTCAATATTGAGTTGGCCCACCCTTTGCATCTATAACAGCTTCAACTCTTCTGGGAAGGCTGTCCACAAAGTTTAGGAGTGTGTCTATGTGAATGTTTGACCATTCTTCCAGAAGCGCATTTGTGAGGTCAGGCACTGATGTTGGACGAGAAGGCCTGGCTCGCAGTCTCCGCTCTAATTCATCCCAAAGGTGTTCTATCGGGTTGAGGTCAGGACTCTGTGCAGGCCAGTCAAGTTCCTCCACCCCAAACTCGCTCATCCATGTCATTATAGACTTTGCTTTGTGCACTGGTCCAAATCATTTGGTGAAGGGGGGATTATGGTGTGGGTTTGTTTTTCAGGGGTTGGGCTTGGCCCCTTAGTTCCAGTGAAGGGAACTCTTAAGGCATCAGCATAACAAGAAATTTTGGACAATTTCATGCGCCCAACTTTGTGAAAATAGCTTTTGGATTGCCCCTTTCTTTGGGGTGGAGCAACATGACTCAATCTCATGGACAAGCTTCAGTTCTGGCAGCCCAATCTTATTGTTATTTATTATACAGGTTTTATATAGCGCCAACAGTTTGCGCAGCGCTTTACAACATGAGGGCAGACATTACAGTTACATTAAGATTTGGTGCAAGAGGAATCAGAGGGCCCTGCTTGTTAGAGCTTACAATCTAAAAAGGAAGGGTCAATTGATACAAAAGGTAAATAGCTGTGGGGGGGGGGGGGGATGAGCTGATGGAGGAAGCAAAACAGTGTTAGTTTGAAGCAGGATAGGCTTCCTTGAAGAGAAGGGTTTTCAGGGAACGTCTAAAGATGGATAGATTAGGGGACAGTGGGACAGATTGGGGTAGGTAGTTCCAAAGGATGGGAGAAGCTCTGGAGAAATCCTAGAGGCGAGCATGGGAGGAGGTGACAAGGGAGCTAGAGAGCAGGAGGTCTTGGGATGACCAAAGAGAGCGTCTTGGTTGGTATTTTGGGACTAGGTTAGCGATGTAGCTGGGGGCAGAGTTATGGATGGCTTTGTAAATTATTGTTAGTACTTTGAATTTTATTCGTTGGGTGAATGGAAGAATATGGAGGGATTGGCAGTGAGGGGTGGAGGACACTGAATGGTTGGTAAGGTGAATGAGTCTTGCAGCGGCATTCATCATGAAGGGGGGTTCGTCTACGTAAAGGTAATCCAATGAGGAGGGAGTTGCAGTAGTCGAGGCGAGAGATAACCAGGGAGTGAATTAGAAGCTTGGTGGTGTCATTAGTTAAAAAAGGGCGTATTCTGGAAATGTTGCGGAGGCTAAGGCGGCATGATTTGGACAGGAATTGTATGTGGGCCTGAAAGGACAGTTCAGAGTCTAAGGTTACCCCTAGCACCCTGGCATGTGGGGACGGACTTATGTACTGTATATGATCAGCCCAATTACAAGGCCTGGTCCATGCCTTTCAACCTTCTGAGATAAGAAAGAGGGGCATCTTTTAATACAAAGTATGTAGGCAGACCCCTGTCATGTCCCCAGTTATATGGACCACAAATGATTAATGTATTAAAAATTATTGGTTAAACCCACAAGTGATTTTTTTCCCCACCTACTTGTATAGTATAATATTTTTGGTAGTGCAATAGTAAATCTTCATATATAGTTCAGAACTCAAAAGAGTAACAACTGAAAAAAGAAAGCACAGAGGGATCTGGTTTTAAAAGGAGGGACTGTCTCTCCAAGTGAGGGACAATTGGGATCTGATGATCCATGCAAGCATTTATCTCTGATGGGGGAGGTGTTTCACTAGAGGGCAATAACCAGCCCAACCAACTGCCTTCTATCTCTTGCATTACATGAACGGGTAGCCTACAGAATTTCATAAAAGTGCTTAGAACCTAACAGGAGCAGGAACTGGGCTGTGACGCTATTGTCCCTTCCATGAAGAGAAAAGTCCAAAAAGCTCAACCAACCTCCACTGGGATATCAAGCATGATGGTTTATATCAGTGATGTGAGTAAGTCACACATGTGCAAGTCACAAGCAAGTCTCAAGTCTTAACCTTCAAGTCACAAGCAAGTCCCAAGTCACTGTGGCGAAAAGCAAGCAAGTCAAGTCAAGTCATTTCTTTTGGTCAAGTCACAAATTAAGTCAAAATACTGATCTACCCCGAAGCCGGGACTTGAGGGGAGCTTTCTTTTGTGGGGGGGGGGGGGGGGGGGGGGGCTTTTGCCTAGGCCAAGACACAGCACTGGTGGTGCCCAGTCATTGCAAGTCAAATAGCCCAAGTCAAAGTCAAGTCGCAAGTCATTAGTGACAAGTCAAAGTCAAGTCGAGTCATTTATTTCATTTTGTCAAGCAAGTCCTCAAACAGGTGACTCGAGTCTGACTCGAGTCCCCCGCCTCTGGTTTATATGGACACAAGATGACCACAACCATTTATGATAAATGCATTTGTTATTAATACAGATGTTAAAAATACATAAAAAGAGAGTAAGCAAAGCATTAGATAATACAAATTTGTGTATTACAACATTTAGACATCTGGTTCTTCCTCCTTTTTATTCATTTTAATCTTACCTGCCCATAGTCGCTGGTAAACAGCACATCGCCATCAGTACTGGAAGTGACAGTGGCCGGCACCAAACTTCCATTTACAACAAGCCATACATGACTGCCCTGGATAAAAAAAAAAAAAAAAAAAAAGAAGGAAGAAGATGTATTAATTTATAAGAACACGACTAGGGAAATTGTAATAAAGTAGAACTGCTATTTTTCTACGGAGAACCCTTTCATAGACCTGTCTGCATTTGTCGATGATACATGACAATCTAAAGAGAAAGCACCCTAGAAAAAAAATAAAAGCATTCTCTGAATGGTGCCGACCTCCTGTATTCACAGTGCAGCAGGGCACCCGCTTGGCACAAGACCCGGAAATAACTGGAGCAGCAGTGTCTACTACAGGGATTTCCAGTTTCTAGAGTAGGGTTTCTCAACCAGTGTTCCATAGAACCCTAGGGTTCCTCCAGAGCAGGGTTTCTCAACCAGGGTTCCATGGAACACTAAGGTTCCTCCAGAGGTTGCTAGGGATTTCTTGAGAAATTAGCAATTTCTGCCTCAGATAAATTCCCACTTACACCATTAATCTTCTCAGCCATCTGTAAGGGGGTAATTCTTCCACAAGTGTGAGGAGCATTCTTCCCACTGACCATCACACGAATGTACCACGAGTTGTAGATATTAGCGATTTTTAGCAGGGGTTCCCTGAGACCAGAATGTTTTTTAAACGCCATTTTTTGGGAAAAAATACTTTAATTGTAATGAAAAAAAAAAAAAAAAAAAAAAGAAGAAGAACACAACAAGAAAAATAAAAAACACAATACATAACCCAATTATTTTGTACAATATAAAAGATGAAGTTACGCCAAGTAAATCGATACCAAACATGTCACACTTAGAATTGCGCACAAACGCCGTAAAATGTTACTATCCATAGGTGGTTTTAAAAGCCTTTACAGATTACCACTTTAGATTTACAGCGAAGATCTGGTGCTAGAATTACTGCCCACAATCTGACGTTTGTGGCGATACCTCACATGTGTGGGACAATTGCTGTTTGCGTACGTGTGGGACCAAAAAGCCTTTGTGCGCGGGACGACAAGGGTACTTTTTTTTTTCTATTATTACATTTTAAATTGCTGATTTGGACGAATTGGTGTTTGGACACAACACCGGCTACCGAATACAGTCCAGTACAGGAAGATTTTGCTGTTTTCACAGCACAGCGGCTAAGGAAGACAAAGTGGTCACCGCCTCGGAGGTAGCCATTTTCTTGGTTAGTTTCAGAGCTGAGTAACCATCTCCACTCATAATATCGTGCACCGGACTTTAGTCGGTTGCCGGTATGGTGTCTAAACAGCAATTTGTGAAAATAAACAGCAATTTGTCAAAATCTGCAATTCATGATGGTTTAAAGAAAAACGGAAGTTGCTCATTCTGCCAGGTTCGACATTTTGTCAGAACACCGGTGTTAAATGGTTTGTCTCATCCCTGTAACTGATGCGTTCAGCTGGAGAGCTTTGTTCTGACCAAATGTCGAACAGAACAACGTACAGGTGTGCTTACAATGATCAACTTTTATTCACATAAAACCTTTATCCCAAACAAATAACGGTTTGCTGTAAGTGCTTATAAAGTGTGTTGGAGATTGGTTTTCATTTGTTAGTGTATCTAAATCTGCTAGCACATCCAACACTCCACCCCCCCACCCAAGACTGACAATGCTGCTGTCCAAAGGTGCCCCCCTGTGGCTCTTTTATCCAGAGTGGAGGTGTGTTACTGGCCAGATCATCAAGTGAAAGGGGGGGGGGGGGGGGAACTAATGCAGCCACCACATCTAAGGATTGGTAAGCTGCAATTTATTAGTTTTTAGTTTTGGGTTTATTACTGCTTAAGGCCGATCTTTCACATGTATATTTAACAAACAGTAAAAAGAATGTCCCATTTTAAACCAGTGTACAAGTGTCAGCCTTTAACCCCACAGCCAAGGGTTTTCTTTTAAGAAGTTTGGTGATGACCATATGTAATATATACACTATATTACCAAAAGTATTGGGACGCTTGCCTTTACATGACCTTTAATGGCATCCCAGTCTTAGTCCGTAGGGTTCAATATTGAGTTGGCCTAAAACAGCTTCAACTCTTCCGGGAAGGCTGTCCACAAGGTTTAGGAGTGTGTCTATGGGAATGTTTAACCATTCTTCCAGAAGCGCATTTGTGAGGTCAGGCACTTATGTTGGAAGAGAAGGCCTGGCTCGCAGTCTCCACTCTAATTAATCCCAAAGGGGTTCTATCGAGGTGAGGTCAGGACTCTGTGCAGGCCAGTCAAGTTCCTCCACCCCAAACTCGCTCATCCATGTCTTTATGAACCTTGCTTTGTGCACTGGTGCGCAGTCATGTTGGAACAGGAAGGGGCCGTCCCCAAACTGTTCCCACAAACTTGGGAGCATGAAATTGTCCAAAATGTCTCGGTATGCTGACGCTTTCAGAGTTCTATTCACTGGAACTAAGGGGCCAAACCCAACACCTGAAAAACAACCCCCACACCATAATCCCCCCTCCACCAAATTATTTGGGCCAGTGCACAAAGCAAGGTCCATAAAGACATGGATGAGCGAGTTTGGGGTGGAGGAACTTGACTGGCTTACAAAGTCCTGACCTCAACCCGGTAGAACACCTTTGGGATGAATTAGAGTGGAGACTGTGAGCCAGGCCTTCTCTTCCAACATCAGTACCTGACCTTACAAATGTACTTCTGGAAGAATGGTCAAACATTCCCATAGACACACTCCTAAACCTTGTGGACAGCCTTCCCAGAAGAGTTGAAGCTGTTATAGCTGCAAAGGGTGGGCCAACTTCATATTGAACCCTACGGACTAATGCCCCGTACACACAGTCGGATTTTCCGATGGAAAATGTCCGATCGGAGCGTGTTGTCGGAAATTCTGACCGTGTGTGGGCTCCATCACACATTTTCCATCGGATTTTCCGACACACAAAGTTGGAGAGCAGGAGATAAAATTTTCCGACAACAAAATCCGTTGTCGGAAATTCCGATCGTGTGTACACAAATCCGACGGACAAAGTGCCACGCATGCTCAGAATAAATAAAGAGATGAAAGCTATTGGCTACTGCCCCGTTTATAGTCCCGACGTACGTGTTTTACGTCACCGCGTTCAGAATGATCGGATTTTCCGACAACTTTGTGTGACCGTGTGTATGCAAGACAAGTTTGAGCCAACATCAGTCGGAAAAAATCCTAGGATTTTGTTGTCGGAATGTCCGAACAAAGTCCGACCGTGTGTACGCCCTATAAGACTGGGATGCTATTAAAGTTCATGTGCGTGTAAAGGCAAGCGTCCCAATACTTTTGGTAACATAGCGTATAACAAGCGGGCAATCCCACAGAGCAGCACTAAGAAAAACCTGCCAAATCTGCCAGCATGGACCACGATAAAACAAAGGATTAAGAGCAAATTGAACAGATGTGGCATTTCCTGGCCAACGTCAGCAGGTCTCGGGTGATTTTGCGGCTGCCTCAAGCTGTCCTCTAAAACAGTCTATTCCGCCTTCAACAATTCCCTTAAATGACACATCATCTGGGAAATTCTTAGCATGTGGTCAGAGTAATCCCAGAGAGCTTCAGTATTCAGGGAAATATTTTATTGTCCTGGGGGACATACAATCTTCCATCACCCCCCCCCCCCGCCATACAACAAGAGACACCCCAGACACAGGGACAGGGGGACGTGTCCTGGAGGCCATATGCCCATTCATATAAAAGTGTTACTGCAGTGCGTTGTCACCGCCAGACCCACCCCTCCCTGACAATGAGCTCCCACATGCAGCCAGTATTTCCTCTCCGGCGCTGTCGGGATAATTGTCACCTGTGGGGAAGAGCTGACGGCGTGATTGGCAGACGGTCACAGGAATGAACAATCCATCTGTGCAGTATAAGCAGCGAAGGGAGAAGGAAAAAAAAAATCCTTATCTACCAATTCCTGAACAAGAGGCAAATTTGGTCCAAAACTGCAGACGCTACGCTTAAATAATTTAAAGTGTCATATGTCTTGTACGGCACGGTTCCTCTGACATGTTCCCACTAGGAACCAAAATATACCTTCTGAAGGAGCCAATTTTAGCTAAATCCATATTTAATAAGGAGAAAGCCAGCCAGCTAATTCTGTTTTGTATAGAGTGGGAAAGGGTTTAAAATTGCCGCCAGGTTTTCATTCCTACCTGTGACCCCAAAGTGGACATTTTCCCTTACTTCCTGTTCTTGTGACACCTATTAAAAAAACTGGAGTGAATGCTACTAGGACAGGAAGGCCCAGGCAGCAGTAAAAACTGTTGGCTATGTGAGTACATTTTTAGGTACTGAGATCTTGAAAAATGTAGAATTCAGCTTAACTTGCACAGAACAGCACATGTGTATGAGAACAACATTACAGGAGAGAGCAGAGTTAAAAAAAAACAAACAAACAAAAAAAAAAAGGCACGTCCTTCCTGTGCAGAATACGACTGTCAAAGGCCTCTTTAGGAATCGATCGCAGAACTGCTGTCACACATTATTGGATTGCCACCACATCCTTATGGATGATGCCATCGTTGTCGAAGAAGGTGATCAACATTGTCTTGACCTTGGACTTTTGCAGGCGACTCTTTTTGGGTCACAGGGAAGATGGTGAACGCCATTCCATCGATTGCTGCTTGGATTCCGGATGAAACTGGTAGAACCAGGTCTCACCCCCCTGCGACTATGGTTCTCAGAAAGGATGGTTCCTGGTCACACATGGTAATGAAATCTCCAGAAGTTTCCATCCGTTTTGCTTTCCGTTCATCTGTCAGCTTGTGCGGCACAAACTGGGAACAGATCTTCCTCTTGCCCAAATCTTCTTCCTCCTTGCTAATGCCCAATTCCTCCGCCATCAATCGTAGAGTCAGTCGCTGATCTGGTACCAGCTTTTGTTGCACTCGCTCGATCGGGTCTGGGGTTTTGCTCGTCGACGGCCGACCCGAACGTAGCTCATCCCCAGTGGTTTCCTTCCCATGCTGAAAAGCGTTTGAACCAGTTGTAAACATTTTTCTGCTCACAACCTCTGTCCCGTACACTTTTACCAACCTTTCATGTGTCTCCATCACCGTTTTGCCCAATTTGTAGCAGATCTTGATGTTCACTCGTTGTTCCATTGCACTGTGACCCTACCTCTCTCTGACTACATTCAACTGCCCTACGTTCAACTGTTTACCCTGATGGTTACGTGTACTCCACGCTAGGTGGCACGTGTCTCTGGATAGCCATGTGCCATTGAGATATTGGACCAGTCACCAAACTTTTTAGACACACCTCATATAAAAGCATATATCAAAAACGCACAAAACGCTAGTCAGTGCCATCTATAGTTGGAGTCAGGGGCGTTGCTAGGTCTACAAAAGATCTGGGGCTAGAGCCCATAGCAGCGTAGTAAAGAAAGTCATATGCTTGGGCGAGCATACACATGTATATACAGTAATATACGTGTGTGTGTGTGTGTGTGTGTGTGTGTGTGTGTGTGTGTGTGTGTATGTATATATATCCACAGAGAGCCCCCCACTTACATCAGGGTCCCCAGAGAGCCCCCTTACATCAGGGTCCCCAGAGAGCCCCCCTTATATCAGGTTTCCCAGAGAGCCTCCTCCTTACATCAGAGTCCTCAGAGAGCCTCCCCTTTCATCAGGGTACCCAGAGGGCCCCCCCACTTACAAAAGGGTTCCCAGAGAGCCCCCCTTACATTAGGGTCCCCAGAGAGCCTCTCCCCTGCATCAGGGTCCCCAGAGAGCCTCCCCTCCCCTTGGGGACCCCTGCAGAGACTCTGGGCTATTGGCCCCAGATTCGGGGCTATAACCCCAAAAGCCACCCCCTAGTGACGCCCCTGGTTGGAGTGCATAGTACATGCTGTTGCACTCCTAACAAAAAGCATTGTCCCAAGTTCTTAGCCTTCCTCATACTACATGTGATTATTGCTCAATCGTTTTTATTAAAATTTTTCTTTCCAAAATATAAAAGTAATACAAAATATAGCAACAACAGTAAATTGCTAAAGTAACATACACAGCAGTATTGGTATACATAAAGGCAATAAAGAACAAAAGTTGAACTACTCATTATTTCAATTAAAGGTCTAGGTAGTTATTACTGCAGTTTCAGATTTTTCTTTCATGGCCAGATTTTCCAGAAGACCACATTGTCCAGTACAGACCTTTTTGTTTCAATAAAGACCGGTCACTGCTGCACTCTCTCCTTGTGCAGGGTGACTGGTCTTGTCTCTGCCCCCTCCTGTAGTTTTCTGCAGGAAGCCTGTAGTGGGTGGAGCCTGCTGGGTCCCTCCCACAGCTTTGCTCTCTGCACAGTGACGATGTCACTGCTACTTTTACAAGGTTAAAATCTGGGTTTGCAAAAGGTAATTGATGCTCACAAAGTGGATTTATATCCTTTATGGCAATTGAGAAATTAATTTACATTGAAAGCCTTTGTGCCTGGCTGGAATTCAGCTTTAAAAATGGTAAATATTCATGTTTGACAGCAGCATCTCTTTAAATGCCTGACAACAAGTTCTGCAAAGTATGCTTCCCCCATCCATCCTGACAGCCCCGCACACGCCCCATTCATTACCTGCGCCAGGAAATAATTCCACTGCAAGCAACTGTCACTCCTGCCTTTGGCTTGTTCCACTTTCCTATCTCCATAAACAAAACCCCCCCGGAGGACTCTTCTTGGTGTCCGCACTCTACAGGATTATTACAGCTAATTAGATTAATGCACCTAGGCACCGCTCCGTCACTGAGAACATCAGTCATGGGGCTTATAAGAACATATAAAAGTATGCGTATACCCTTTCGGATGCAGCGGTGGGAAAACGGGTATCAGACACCGGGAACTCCCTTTTAGCGTGCATGTTAGATAGAGCTACTTTATTTGTTTCAGAATTATTAATGTGCAACCAGCTATACTCCAAAATGTAAAACTTTAAAAAAAAAAAAAAAAAAAAAAAAAGGGAAGAAAAAAAAATGCCAATTGACAAATTTTTTTTGCACCACACTGGCGTCCTTATTCAGCCTCCGCAGCCCACCCACCCCCATTCAGGGGCACACAATAGAAGTAGTAGCAGCCTCCCTAGGTGTACAGTAGGAAGGAAACTGGTTACATCACTTGTGATCCTCCCAAGCACACAGCCTGACATGACATTCTTTTGTATCCGTCGCCCCTCACATGACACATATGGTAGAATACCGAAGGATGCAATTATTACACTGCCTATTAATAGGCTGGGAGGGTGCTGCGGGGACGATGGAGGGATTAATCAAGCAGAAATGGTTCTGGGGGCTCAGGGACTGTAGCAAATTGTCCGATCTTCCACACGGTGGGGGTTAGGGGTACCTGCTGGGGGGGCTGCAGGCAGGTACACTGATATGGCAGGGAGGGGTGTGAGGGTGAAGGAATCGGATATTATGTATGCACTCCATTCCAGTTTTAGATCAACAATAGAAGATTGCAAGCTCTGTATAAATTCATATATGAATTATCCAGCCCGTGGTGGAAAGGCCACACGCATAATAAATGGCGCTGAAACCCAAGAGTGTAGCTGGCCTTTCCCACACCTGGTAATCTCAAAAATAACAAGCATATGGATCATTCCAATAAATATATAATATATATAAAAATAGATAGATAGAGATATACACACACACACACACACACACACACACACACACATATATATATACACATACATACACATTTGTTTGTGTTTAAGTCAACATGGCAGGGCAAGATGAGCACTCAACTCTGAACCCACCTTATTTTAAAATAGCCTGTCCGATCACTAGTCCCACCACATAAGCCTTAGCTGGGGGTTTCTGTAGGTGCCTCATAGATGTTAGATAAGGGTTTCCATTCCCACCCAGTGAGAGGACTCTGATAGGGGAAAGGGGGGTCCTGTGGGTACTCTGTGATAGGGGGCTCTCATGTATAGGGGAGACTCTTACGTTATGGAGGAACTCTGTGGTGATGTAGGGCCTCTGATGAAGGGGAAGGTCTTTGATGTCATAGAAGAACTCTGAGGTGAAGGGGGGACCTCTGACATGATGGGAGTGACTCTGATGTATAGGGGCGACTCTGATGAGGGGCTCTCATTTATGGGGGGACCTATGACATGATGGGAGGATTCTCTGACTAAAAGGGAGTGCTCTGAAGTGATGGGGGGTACCTCTGATGTGATGAGGGGACCTCTTGCTTGATGGGAGTGGCACCTCTGATGTAGTGGGGAGACCTTTGATGCAATGGGAGGACTTCTGATGTAAAGGGGGAGCTTTGATGTGATGGGAGACCTCCGATGTAAAAGGGAAGCTCTAATGTGATGGGGGGCACCTCTGATGTGACAAGACTTCTGACATGATGGTAGGAACTCTGCCACAAAGTGGAAGCTCTAATGTTTTGGGGGGCACCTCTGATGTGATGGGGAAACGCCTTTGATGTGATGGGAGGTCCTCTAACTAAAAGGGGGACCTCTGACTTCATGGGAGGGACGCACCTCTGACGTAAAGGAGGAGCTATGATGTGATGGGGCACCTCTGACCTGATGGGGGGGGCACCTCTGATGTGAATTTAAGGTCATCAAAAAGGTGGTTGTGTCCCAGGCTCAGGTTCCCCATTGAGAAGGAACATTTACATTTCTTACGTGTGGTGCGCTTGGGGTGCCTCAAGAATTTTCATACGTTTAAAGGGTTTCGCAAGTTAAAAAAGGTTGAGAAATACCACAGTAGATCATTTTTGGCTAAAGTAGGAGAAACCTAAGGTTAGGAACACCTATATGACCCATAAAACTTCATCTACAGCCACTTCCATGGAAAACTTCAGTTTTTATTGTAAAAAGTAGAACACAGAGACACACAGCGTTGCCAGTGCTGCCCGACTTATTTCATGGTGATGCCAGCACTTTGTCAGGACACCTGTGATAGAAAGCTCCATCAGGTCCAGTTAGTGTAACAGGCTGTGAAATTTCAGCTACTCAGCAGTATGGGAGGTGGTAGATTGGAGAATTGGGTCAACCGTAGACAGGTGCTTTCAGCACTGAGTTTTATCACTTTTTAATTTTTTTTTATTTTACCAGCTCTTTCTACAGAGCTTTATAAAGTGCACAGGACCATGCACCTTAATCTCTGCCTGCCCAGGGAGCTGACAATTTAATATCTCTATAGCAGGAGATAAAAACACCATGCAGACAGTGTCCTTATAAATTACAGGACTCCGGTGCTGCTGAGGAAGGCTAAAGGCCAGTACACATGATACGAAAATCGGAAGTAAAATTTCGTCCGAACGATCGATCTGCTGATTTTCGGATCGTTAGTATGGTGCTTTCGACAGCCGATTCCGGTTTTTCGTATGACAAAAGCTGTATGTGCAGTATTACTACTGTACAGGATTTATATAGCGCCAACAGTTTGCGCAGCGGTTAACAAAATAAGGCAGACATTACAGTGGTACAAGAGGAATCAGAGGACCCCGATCATTAGAGCTTACAATCTAAAAAGGAGGGTCAATTGATACAAAAGTTAATAGCTGTGGGGGATGAGCTGATGGAGGAAGAGAAGGGTTTTCAGGGATCGTCCAATGATGGATAGATTAGGGGACAGTCAGACAGATTGGGGTAGGGAGTTCCAAAGGATGGGAGAAGCTCTGGAGAAATGGCCATAGCAACACGGGAGGTGACAAGAGAGCAGGAGGTCTTGGGAGGACCGAAGAGAGCGGCTTGGTTGGTATTTTGGGACTAGGCTAGTGATGTAGCTGGGGGGCAGAGTTATGGATGGCTTTGTAAATTACTGTTCGTACTTTGAATTTTATTCGTTGGGTGAGTGGAAGCCAGAGGAGGGATTGGCAGAGAGGGGTGGAGGACACTGAATGGTTGGTAAGGTGGATGACTGTGTATGTGTCACCGGCGCAAAACAACCCCTAATTTCTCAAACAATTTTAAATGTTTCAACCATACGTATCAGGGTTGCTGCATTCAAAAAAAACCCTTCATTGAGATGGGTAAGAAATGCTAATTGGTGTGTGTGAATGCGCTACTCCCGTAATTAACCACCACCTGCAATACTTATTTTCTATTACTCATGAATATTTCATGTGCATAAACTTTAAACTTCAAATCAATAAATCATATAACCATATACTAATCAATACATGAAACAAATCTTGTAACCATTAATGTGACTGGCGTGCTCCTATGTTCCTTCAGTATTCATATGTGACTGAGTGAGACTCCTCCACCATTCAGATTGGCCACTCACCAGATACTTAACTAGAGATGCGCCTTTGGTTCATTCAAGGGATAACCACTCCACCTAGGCAGCACTTCTCACCGGCTAAAACTTGGGCTCTAATGCTCCTCATAGGAAAGCATAGGGACAAAAAGCGATCATAGCGCAATATGTTTGAACCATTTATTTTAAAATTCAAGGTATAAAATAATCACTCACATTTAAAAGTGCCCTCAAGCCGGCACGAAGCTTATCCAGCAGTTACGGACGGGTAAGTGGCTGTTAGCATGGTCCGCCTGGTAGTAATGTGCGGCCTCCACGCTCGGCTTGCGCTCCAAGCCTCGTTCCCGTTCACGTCCGGTCACCGATGCAAAAAAACTCTCCCAGCAGCCTCTACGCGTTTCGCATCATCAAATGCGTCATCAGGAAGCGCTTTTTGTCCCTATGCTTTCCTATGAGGAGCATTAGAGCCCAAGTTTTAGCCGGTGAGAAGTGCTGCCTAGGTGGAGTGGTTATCCCTTGAATGAACCAAAGGCGCATCTCTAGTTAAGTATCTGGTGAGTGGCCAATCTGAATGGTGGAGGTGTCTCACTCAGTCACATATGAATACTGAAGGAACATAGGAGCACGCCAGTCACATTAATGGTTACAAGATTTTGCAGCACGTTTGAAGGACTTTTGTTTCATGTATTGATTAGTATATGGTTATATGATTTATTGATTTGAAGTTTAAAGTTTATGCACATGAAATATTCATGAGTAATAGAAAATAAGTATTGCAGGTGGTGGTTAATTACGGGAGTAGCGCATTCACACACACCAATTGGTAAGGTGGATGAGTCTGGCAGCGGCATTCATTATAGACTGTAGGGGGGATAGTCTATGTAAAGGTAATCCAATGAGGAGGGAGTCGTAGGGTCGAGGCGAGAGATTACCAGGGAGTGAAATAGAAGCGTGGGAGGTGTCAGTTAAAAAAAAGGGCGTATTCTGGAAATGGAGGCTAAAGGCGGCATGATTTAATTAGTATGGTTTTCGTACAAAAAATAAAAATAAAAAAAATAAAAATAAAAAAATCGTAAGAGCAAGACTACGCATCCTCAGAAACTAAAGAACACATACAAAAACTATTCAACACATTACGTAACTTCTGAAGTCGTATTCTATCATACGAGGAGCTTTCGTATGGCGAGTAACCTCTTCACTTTCGACATGAGACTAGCATGCAACAAAAAACGGACGAACAGTGGTCCGAAAATCTGATCGTGTGTACGAGGCTTAAAGCCGGCCAGATACTGATAGATTTTTGAATGAATGTTCACAAGAACATTCCTATGAAAATTCTCATTGCGCTCAATGGACAAATGATGTTCAAGAGTACTTGAAAATTCCGTTTGAGAATGAGTAATGAGATTTTTAAATAAAACCGGTTTTCAATAAATACCTTATTTTTTTAACCAAGTAATATCATCACTTGGTCTTTGTGCTTCTCTATGCAATGCGGACAGATCATGGCTGGTGGGAGAGGCCGGCAGGATTCTGCAAGTAGTTTCCTGAAAACATCACAGCACCCTACCTCAAGTACTCTTGGGCCCTGGGCCCTAATGCAAGCAGTAGGCTGGCTCTTGGGAGGAGTTATGCAAATATCAATATGCCTTCATGAGTGGCTGTCAGTCTGGAGGAGTGAGTGTTCCCTGGCAGGCTGTGTTTGCATGCAGACCACCCCAGCAATGCCCGTATGTGGTGCTGAGCCTCCAAAATTGAAAGAAATTAAATACAATGAATGAAAGGGGAGGGCCAGGGACTGTCAGGCTGGGGAGGAAAGGGCTAGATCCAGGCTCTCCAAACTTTCTAAACAAAAAGGGCAAGATTATTGTCATTCAGACTTTAGGGGGTTGGACTGTGGCCAGCGAGAGAGGAAATGTTCCTGGCATCGGTGGGAGTAAACATTGTCACATTTGGTAATAGGGGAAGGAATGGTGCCCCATTGTCTGTACCGTTGGAAGGAATGGTGCCCCATTGTCTGTACCGTTGGAAGGAATGGCGCCCCATTGTCTGTACCGTTGGAAGGAATGGCGCCCCATTGTCTGTACCGTTGGAAGGAATGGCGCCCCATTGTCTGTACCGTTGGAAGGAATGGCGCCCCATTGTCTGTACCGTTGGAAGGAATGGCGCCCCATTGTCTGTATCGTTGGAAGGAATGGCGCCCCATTGTCTGTATCGTTGGAAGGAATGGCGCCCCATTGTCTGTATCGTTGGAAGGAATGGCGCCCCATTGTCTGTATCGTTGGAAGGAATGGTGCCCCATTGTCTGTATCGTTGGAAGGAATGGTGCCCCATTGTCTGTATCATTGGAAGGAATGGCGCCCCATTGTCTGTATCATTGGAAGGAATGGCGCCCCATTGTCTGTATCATTGGAAGGAATGGCGCCCCATTGTCTGCATCATTGGAAGGAATGGTGCCCCATTGTCTGTATCATTGGAAGGAATGGTGCCCCATTGTCTGTATCATTGGAAGGAATGGCGCCCCATTGTCTGTATCATTGGAAGGAATGGTGCCCCATTGTCTGTATCATTGGAAGGAATGGTGCCCCATTGTCTGTATCATTGGAAGGAATGGTGCCCCATTGTCTGTATCATTGGAAGGAATGGTGCCCCATTGTCTGTATCATTGGAAGGAATGGTGCCCCATTGTCTGCATCAATGGGAGGAATAGTGCCCCATTGTCGGTATCATTGGGAGGAATGGTGCCCCACTGTTGGTGTCAGTGGGAGAAATTTTGCCCCGATTGTTGTCAGAATAGTGTCTAGTATCAGTGGGGAGAATAGTGCACCAATGGCTGTATAAAAAGGCAAGCTGAGGGCCGTATCCGCACTAGGCTAGATAATGCTGGGAGTCCTCCTGCCAGGAAATTAGGTGGGCTCTATCCAACTTGCTGAAGCTTCTAATGCACATTGTGAAAAGCTTACAGTGTGCAGAGGAAGCCATTTCAGTCCAGGAGAGAAGCCTGATGAACTGTGCAAGACTAAAGGGAAGGCTGGAGGGCAGCTTTGATGTTGCAGAATGCTGGTTTAGCAACAACCACAGCAAGACTGGAAAATTGGTTTGTTATTATAAAGGGGCAATAGCCCTATGTCATGATCAGTGATCCTAAAGAACTCCCATTGTTAGCCTTCACTGACAGGTACACTTCAAAAAAGGTATATTACACACAACATAATTAAAGTCTCCAATTTATCTCAGAACACACAGTAACCATAAATGGCTGAGGAAACAATCTCAAAATAGATGTGACAAAGGATGTGCAAAGCACTTCCAACTGCACACTGACCATAGACCCGAATACACAATACAACCAACACTGTCCTATCTGTATATACCAACAGCAAACACTGTATATAGAGGATATATGGTCCTCACTCATATACAGATAACCATCTATGGGAGAGAGGGAGATAAAAGAGGCAATTCACTACAGAAGGCAGGATGTAATGCAATTACTGCACGGGATTTACTAATGTGCCGCTTTCATTTTAGTAAAGACTTTATTGCATGGATCGGTTGTACATTATCTGCATGTACTCCCCATTCATTAGCTCAATGCTTCCAGTCTGTGTCCATTCTGCTTTCAGCACCTTCAATTTTTTTTAACCGCAATAGAAGTCTATGGGACTGCTGAACGTGCAAAGACCGGAAATAGTGCGTTACCGTTTTGTGGTACTCTTATCATAATTCGTAGAGAGCTGTGCCCTGCAAAGAACAGCAAAGATGTTGGAGATAAAACCCCCTGAATGAACCCTTAATTAACTTCCCTCTGTCACTTTAAACCTTGATCTATCTAGCCCTGAAAATTAAAGCTCCAAAGCTAAATGATATTTGGATTTATAAAGCACCGTCTATCATACACAGTTCCCTTTTTTAAAATAAAATCCTAGTATTCTATCCTTGGATGGACATGGTACACCAGGAGAGGAGGGTGAAACTAATGGAGGAGATGGTACACCAGGAGAAGAGGGTGAAACTAATGGAGGAGATGGTACACCAGGAGAAGAGGGTGAAACTAATGGGAGGAGATGGTACACCAGGAGAAGAGGGTGAAACAGACGGATAGGGAACACCAGGAGAAGGTGCTGAAATGGTACTCCAGGAAATCAGTGTGAAATGGATGAAGGTGGTATACCAGGAGTAGATGGAGAAATGGATGGAGGTGGTACACCAGGGAAGGATAGTGGTGTAGTGGATAGCACTTTCGCCTAGCAGTAAGAAGGGTCGCTGGTTTGAATCCCAACCACGACACTACCTGCCTGGAGTTTGCATGTTCTCCCTGTGCGGGTTTCCTCTGGGTACTCCGGTTTCCTCCCACACTCCTAAGACATGCTGGTAGGTTAATTGGATCCTGTCTAAATTGTCCCCTAGTATGTATGAATGCGAGTTAGGGACCCTTATGGGGCGTACACACGGTCGGACTTTTCAGCTACAAAAGTCCGACAGCCTGTCCGACAGACTTTCGACGGACTTTTGGCGGACTTTCTTACGAACAGACTTGCCTACACACGATCACACAAAAGTCTGTCGAATTCTTACGTGATGACGTACACCGGACTAAAATAAGGAAGTTCATAGCCAGTAGCCAATAGCTGCCCTAGCGTGGGTTTTTGTCCGTCGGACTAGCATACAGACGAGCGGATTTTTCGACCGGACTCGAGTCCGTCGGAAAGATTTGAAGCATGTTTCAAATCTAAAGTCCGTCGGATTTGAGGCTGAAAAAGTCCGTTGAAAGTCCGGAGAAGCCCACACACGATCGGATTACCAGCCAGCTTTAGTCCGTCAGCGTCCGTTGGACTTTTGTAGCTGAAAAGTCCGACCGTGTGTACGCCCCATTAGATTGTAAGCTCCTTGAGGGTAGGGACTGATGTGAATGTACAATGTAGATGTAAAGCGCTGCGTAAATTGATGGCTGAAAATAAATAAAATAACTGCATGGCTATGGTACACCAGAAGAGGATAGCACTCTTATCAGTTCCGATGAAATTCATAACAATGAATAGAATAAAAAAAGTTTGCTGTCAATAAGCATTGTTCAGCCAGTGATACATTTACTGAGGGCATAGTCTTTTTATTAGATTTATGACACAGACTGTGAATCATTCCATTCTCTCTGGGAAGAGTCAGCCTGGGTCTCTTGCACATTGTTTCCTGGATAATGAGGGAATAGAGAGAATCATTTATGTTATACTGACTCAAGCGGATTCAGACCCCTTTGCAGACAGTCGCAATTTACAGCCCCTGAAACCTGACAACAAGTGACACATCCTACAGCCCTCACTGGAATGCGTCAAAATTCACAGGCTCATTACTATGCACCAAATAGTCAAAATGCCATAGTTACCAAGTGTCCCCTCATTGGAAGGCACTAAAATTTTTTGGGAAACCTAACCTCAGTCTTTTTTTGTCTGAAAAACAAACTTCGGGGGAAAAAAAAAAAATTAAATGTACGAAAAATTGTTCTATCGCAGAAAAACCTGTCACCCAACCTCTAAAGGATTGCTAAATGCCGCTTAGAAAACCAGTATAATGTAAAAGTAGTGGTGCAAAAAATTCCCTTTAGAGAGCAATGCGTGTGAACAAACCTTAGCAGAGACCTTTGTTTAACTGATCGGTTATTAGATCAATTCTTATTTATCTGTATACAGTAGTTAGGGACATACATGGAAGGGGTGAGCCCCTCACCTACTTACTCTGTGCTCATCTCAGAAAGTTGGGAGGTACGATTCATTAGATGTCAGAAGATATTGCCATCACTATGTATTTGCCAATAATGGGGACCACCTGGTCATCCCTGGCCGTTCCAGCTTGGTCATCAGATGGCTTCATTCATATCATTTCTGTTGATCTACGGCAGGCTAATGTGAATGAGCCCCAAGAGTCCGAAACATTCGACCTAGGGGGTACAGCCAGCCCTCCTGAACGGGGCCCAGGCCTCATCGGTTTAACAGGGGGCCCAGGCAGCTGACAGCAGAAGGAAGGAAATTGTGGACAAGAGGGGGGGGGATTGGTGCAGTGAGGGGTGGGCAATTACTGGAACCAATCTCCCTTGGCTCTCCCCGCAGCAGCTGAAAGCAGGCTTCTCCTCTCCCACATCTTTTAGCTGCTGCAGGGGGAAGCCCCCGCCCCCCGCACCAATCCCCTCTCTTGTCCACTTACCTCTGTTTTCTGGGTCCCCTGTGTGCCCCTTTCTCCTACAGCACTGCCTGATTTCCCTCCTCTCCTTCCGACCAGTTTTCAGTTGCTGCAGGGGGAGGGGGGGGGGGGGATCAGTTCCAGTAATTGCACCCCCACCACACTAATCACTTTTCCAATCCATGTACAGCCTTCTATAATAGAGCTCCATGCTTTAGCAAGCATGGCGTTACAACAGTGAATTGGTGTTACAACCCCACTGTTACACAAACATGGAAGTTCATGATTTAGACAACGTGTCTAAAACACAATGCGGATGGACGGATTTGTACAGAGAGGTTTGGAAATAGCAATTTACTATTACTTGTACAGATGAGGTTTTAGGATGTCAAACATGAAGAACTTCCTTTGATATGGGCCGGACAGACGGATAATGTACAGTTGTTTCCCATGAGTCCTGACCTCATTAATATCTTACTTAGTGATCCCTCTCCCCCCCCTCCTCCATTTCCTTCCACTGACTCAGCAATAGGCCCTCCTGCTGATTCTATGTCCACATTCCTGGTAAACATCAGACAGGGCTGGAAGGGTTAAACCCTGGGAATTCCGATCTTGGCCTGACTCTGGATCATCCCATGAGTATGCAGAGCCAGGAACAGGCAGGATGGGTGTTGATGAAATGCACAGGGCTGTATGCAATCTTCTATTCTCTAAGGGAACTTAGAGGATTCCAAAATGCGTCCTAGTCAAAAACGTTTCTACCTTGCGTCAAAGAGACCCCGTCCTTCTGTTTTTACTGTACATTAAAGTGCCAATGGTAGGCTGGCTGCCATCAAATGTCCACCCGGGGCAGACTGGCATCAGACTGTAAAATACTACATCCCATACACAGATCTATTAAAGTACATTACCAAAAGTATTGGGACGCCTTCCTTTTACACACACATGAATTTTAATGGCGTCTTAGTCCGTAGGGTTCAATATTGAGTTGGCCCACCCTTTGCCACACCTTTGCCCATTATGTTTGGGAGGGTGCTCCTGGGGTGTATCAGTGCGCTCGCTTTCTCCTTGGGTTCATTCCCTCAGCTCCCGGGATGGACTTGCCTCGCAGATCCTGGCTTGCAACATTGCTTATTTCAAACCAATTTATATGCAAGTATTCCAGGGAGATATACATCATGTTTTCACTTGATCCTACCCCTTTTTTTCTCATTATCTGGGCAAAACATTAGATCCTATTTGGTACCTTTTTTCATTCTTTTCAGATACGCTATGCGCTGGTTCCTGGTCAGTGGCAACTGGCCACGAAACGCGTCGAGCCTATGAATGAATGAGTGAGTGAATGAGTGACTTGTATAGCGCTACCTATGCGAACTGAATCGCCTCAGGGCGCTTTTTTGCTGCCGGTGTCCATCTGCAGTATAGCACAGTTCTTTGCCCCATGGGGTCCTGACACGCTTACAAACACATACACATACAACATACACATATTTGGCCAATTTTTTTCGACAGGATCTAATTAACCTACCAGCATGTCTTTGGAGTCAATGTCAATCATGTTCCCAACACATAGCTTGACCTCAACTGTGATTCATTTGCATTCTATAACCCATTTGTATCCCTTACTCAATAAGCATTGGCTTTTTATACTAGCAGCTTTCATGGGATAATATGCGATTTCAGATGCGTGCATGTACATACATGAATTCCACTTTTTTGTATGCCATCGCCTTGTATATATAGATAAAAATACTCATGTTCAATGCTTTGTTTATTTGCTAAATAAACAATTTTACAATTTCTCCCACCACGTGTCTTGTGCCTCACTCAAAGTCCCAAAAACCCCTTTATTATTTTCAACTCTTCTGGGAAGGCTGTCCACAAGGTTTAGGAGTGTGTCTATGGGAATGTTTGACCATTCATCCAGAAGCGCATTTGTGAGGTCAGGCACTGATGTTGGATGAGAAGGCCTGGCTCGCAGTCTCCACTCTAATTCATCCCAATGGTGTTCTATCGGGTTGAGGTCAGGACTCTGTGCAGGCCAGTCAAGTTTCTCCACCCCAAACTCGCTCATCCATGTCTTTATGGACCTTGCTTTGGGCACTAATCCAAATCATTTGGTGGAGGGGGGTTTATGGTGTGGGGTTGTTTTTCTGGGGTTGGGCTTGGCCCCTTAGTTCCAGTGAAGGGAACTCTTAAGGCGTCAGCATACCAAGACATTTTGGACAATTTCATGCTCCCAACTTTGTGGGAACAGTTTGGTGATGGCCCCTTCCTGTTCCAACATGACTGTGTACCAGTGCACAAAGTAAGGTCCAAAAAGACATGGATGAGCGAGTTTGGGGTGGAGGAACTTGACTGGCCTGCACAACCTAACAAAACACCTTGGGATGAATTAGTGCGGAGACTGCGAGCCAGGCCTTCTCGTCCAACATCAGTGCCTGACCTCACAATGCGCTTCTGGAAGAATGGTCAATCATTCCCATAGACACACTTCTAAACCTTGTGGACAGCCTTCCCAGAAGAGTTGAAGCTGTTATAGCTGCAAAGGTTGGGCCAACTCAATATTGAACCCTACAGACTAATGCCCCGTACACACGGTCGAACATTGATCGGACATTCCGACAACAAAATCCTAGGCTTTTTTCCGACGGATGTTGGCTCAAACTTGCCTTGCATACACACGGTCACACAAAGTTGTCGGAAAATCCGATCATTCTGAACGCGGTGACGTAAAACACGTACGTCGGGACTATAAACGGGGCAGTAGCCAATAGCTTTCATCTCTTTATTTATTCTGAGCATGCGTGGCACTTTGGGCATCGGATTTGTGTACACACGATCGGAATTTCCGACAAAGGATTTGGTTGTCGGAAAATTTTATAGCAAGCTCTCAAACTTTGTGTGTCGGAAAATCCGATGGAAAATGTGTGATGGAGCCCCCACACGGTCGGAATTTCCGACAACAAGGTCCTATCACACATTTTCCGACCGTGTGTACGGGGCATAAGACTGGGATGCCATTAAGGTTCATGTGTGTGTAAAGGCAGGCGTCCTAATACTTGACTAGTGTAGTCCAAATGTTACCTTCCTTACCTTACCATAATCCCCTTTTATACTCCACCTCTTAACCAAAAACCCCACCTTAAAATGATGAGACCACACATGTTATTTTGGAGTAATATGGCCACAACAGCCCTTTTATTATAAAACAACTCCAAAATAAATCACTCCAAAATATATAACTATATATATAACCATGTATAAACAACCATGTATAAACAACGCACTGCGGGACTTTTCCAACTAATAGGCCTCCAGCTGTAGCCGCTCGGAGACAACCGTTTTCCCGCAGCTCCACCAAAAACCAGTATTCCCTCCAACGTTCAGGAATACACCGGAGGGGAACATGCTAATGATGAGCCCCCCACCCCTTTAAATCCATCAGTTTTACCGCCCCCGTCAAAGACCACCAGAAGAAAACTACCGCCACAGCCCGAAAACGTGACCCCTTACGTTTGAGGGCACCTCCACACCCTCAGAGCCTGCTGTATCTCTTCCTGTAAACCCAGGGACCATAAATCAATCCCCACGTCGGAGAGATGAACCCCATCCCTCCTAAGGTATAAACCCACATTCGTCTCCAGCTCTCGATGACGAATCACAATCCCACCCTGCTGTCTGACGAAACGCCCAACCACTTTATTAATCCTGATGCGCGTTTTATTTATGCTCGCCACTGATCTAGCCCAACGCCAATTTGTTCTGGCAACTATGTCAGACCAAACTAAAAGGGTAGCTGGAAATTTTTCCCGCAACTGCATAAAATCTGCTTTGATGTCCGCCATCAGATCCCTGACCGACCGGACACCTAAGTCATTCCCTCCCGCGTGAATCACTAAAACGTCAGGGGGCCTATCCAACCTCACATACCTCTCCACCTCTCCCAATACTCTACCCCATAACATTCCTGGTCTACCCAACCAGCGTATATACGCCTCCCTTCTGGAAATCCCCAGCTGTCTGCCGTCCGGACGCACGTCACCTCTCCTGGCCCCCCAGCAAACATAGGAGTGACCCATGATCCAGACAAGGCGCACAGGGTTTCCATCTGTAATGCAAACAAGACACAAGATAGCGGCACCCACTGATTATTAAACCTGACTCACTAAACCAACTACAAAGTTAACACCCACCCCTTGAACAACCGTATGCTAATATGCATTAATTTATTCCATCACCAAATTAGGTCTTACATAAGACCGAAATCTCCTAGACTCCCACCTCCCGAGTCTGCGCACCGCCGCCTCGTCCAACCCGCATCTGGCGGCTTCTGTAGCTGCCCCTATGCGGAAGGAATGTGAAGCATAGTCCGACCCCACTAAACCAGCCCTTGTTAAACATTTTCGAAAGATCGTTATAAATTGAAAACGAGACAGATAAGACCCATCTTCATGCTTTAGGAACGGCCCCTCCCCCTTACACCTGCATGACCTAAATGCCTTTACAGCCTCAACTGGGCATACCCTGGACCCGGGCAACTCAAACACGGACACCTCCACCCCTTTACCTTGCTGGTCAGTTTTGGACCTCCGCAAACGTAGGCATACCCTATCCGCCTTCAATCGTACATCTTGATCCAACAACCCGCCCCCAACCTGTTTTGACGGGCTGACCAATTCCCCTACACGAAAAGCCCCATAAAAAGCCAGTGAAAACGCTGCCGTGAACAATCTGATTTCATAATGCGACAAACAAATAAACCTCAACATGTCACATATGGAAACCAGGTTCGAAAAAGTGACCGGCCGTCTCGCATCTCGTTTTTTATATTGCTTCCTATAGCCTTTTAAAGCCTGTCGAACCCAAAAATCCTTGGACCAATCCTCACCCCCCATTAATTTAAACAAAAAGGACAATCCTGCCAATTTTCGGTCAATTGAAGACGCTGCACACCCCTTTTCCATATTCCTGGCTACTAAATACAACACCAGTAACCTGCCGTCTGACGCCCACATCCCCACACCAGCCTCCTGCACCAGCATCGACCACTCCTTCCATACCTTGCTGTAGGCCGTCCAAGTGGAATCACTTACTGACTGCCTGATCCATCCCGCGGCGACTCCAAAGGCAACTCCCACATCCAAACCGGGCAAGGAACTCCTTCCTTGTCTGCCTCCGGCGCCAGCTCCCTGAACTTGTCCCACTGAAAACGAGACAAGGAGTCAGCCAGTGCATTATCCACCCCTGGAATGTGAACCGCATAGATAAAAATGTTCAGACTCAAACACCTAAACACCAGCTGTCGCAACAGCCGAATGACCGGCTGCGAAGACGCTGACATGCGGTTAACCACCTGCACTACACCCATGTTGTCGCAGTTGATCCTCAGCTTCAAATTTCTGCATGCCTCACCCCATAACTCCAATGCTAACACCACTGGAAACAATTCCAGCAGGACCAGATTGCCGAGGAACCCAGCCCTCTCCCACGACTGTGGCCAGGGCTCCGCACTCCATCTCCCCTGAAAATAAGCCCCAAAACCTGTTGAGCCCGCTGCATCGGTAACCAATTCCACATCGAAATTGCTCACCGGTCCAGACATCCACACCGCCCTCCCGTTGTATGAAGTTAAAAAATTATACCAAACTTTCAAATCGTCCCTATGTTCCCTCGTCAATCGAATGAAATGAGTTGGCCGTTTTACTCCTGCTGTAGCCGCCGACAACCGTCGGCAAAAAACCCTCCCCATTGGGATAATTCTGCAAGCGAAATTCAACTTACCCAACAACGACTGAAGAGCTCTCAGTTGCACCTTCTTCAACCCGTGGATATCTCGAATTTCCTTCTGCAGTTCCAATAACTTACCCCTGGGCAATCGGCATTCCATAGCTAGCGAATCTATAACTATGCCTAAAAAACTAAGTTCTGTCGTGGGGCCTTCGGTCTTTTCCGCCGCCAAAGGCACTCCAAACCTGCCCGCGATGTGCTGCAACGTGGAAAGCAAAATCGCACACACAGCGGAGGCAGGGGGGCCTATACACAGAAAATCGTCCAAATAGTGTATTACTGAGTCTAGGCCAGCGACATCCCTAACCACCCATTCTAAAAAGGAGCTGAACGCCTCAAACATGGCACAGGATATAGAACAACCCATGGGCAAACATTTGTCAACGTAAAACTGTTCTTGCCAGTGACATCCCAACAGCCGAAAACTCTCCGGATGTACCGGCAACAAACGAAAAGCCGATTCTACGTCAGCTTTTGCCATAAGAGCCCCCTGGCCGTAGCGCCTCACCCACTTAACCGCCGCATCAAATGAAGTATAAGACACTGTACACTCTTCCGGGTCAATGAAATCATTGACCGAACCTCCTTTTGGGAAAGATAAGTGGTGTATCAATCGGAACTTGTTATGTTCCTTCTTGGGCACCACCCCCAAAGGTGAGACCACTAAGTCCGGCCAAGGTTTGTAGGCGAACGGCCCTCCCATGCGTCCTAACGCCACTTCCTTCTGCAATTTTTTCCCAACTATCTCTGGATGCTGTGCTGCTGATTTGAGATTCCGTGCCATAGGAGGAACAATCGCCAATGAGCACGGAATCCTAAATCCCTCCGTAAAACCCAACTCCAAAAACCGAGCCGCTCCCTGATCTGGATACTTACCTAGAAAGGGGAGCATTCTTTCCACTCTCACCGGCGTCCTCCCTCTTTTGCGCAGCGTCACTGGCACGCTTTCCCCGTTTAAAACATCTCGACAACTGGTGGGCTCCCCCACACCCCGAGCACTCGTGTCTGAACTTACAGGTCCCCCCAAATTTACAGGCGCCTTCGTTATACTGCCAGCACACACCCCACTTTTTGCCGGCCGAGGGTCCTGAGGAATTCGCACCCCCGGCCCCCCCATGAAACGGCTGAAACGGGACCTTCGCCGATGACATAAGCCTCATCCATAAGCTAATATCCTTATGGTCCCAACGCAGGGACGGGCGAACCGCCATCCGCTGTCTGAACTGCTCGTCATATCTCAGCCAAGCAGAACCCCCATATACCCTATGTGCTTCTCCAATAGCGTCCATGTAACAGAATAACGCCGAGCAATGCTCGGGGCTCTTCTCGCCAATTACGCTCGCCATAATGGCAAACGCCTGAAGCCAGTTCACAAATGTACGTGGTATCAGCCGGTACCTCCTTTTTTCCTCATCCTCCTTCTTGGAAGAATCTGGTTTTACCCTGTCCAAATTAAATTTTTCCAATGGCAGCAGAGAAAAAATTTCCACATACTCACCCTTTTGAATTTTCTCCCTAACCTCCTGCTTCAGATGTGCTCCCAAGGGGCCCTCGAAGCAGACGTAAACCTCACACCTCGCAGCATCCGCCAACCTGACCACGTCGGACCTTTCCGCCTGCGCCGTGGACCCTGCTTTCTCTGCCTCAACCACCAGACCTCCGACCCCAGATTGTCCAGGAGGCGATATTACCGGGGGCACGCCTACCCTCTCCGCCCCATTGCTCCCCCCCCCGGACTCCATCACTGGTGCTGTCCATGGGGCCACCTGGGGAGGTTGCCCGTGACCCCCTTCCAATCTTCCCATTAGGGTCCGCAGGCCCTGCAAAAATTCTGTTAGTTGTTGGCCGGACCCCGCACTGGCAGGAGTGATCCCCGCCAGCTGCCGTTCCGGCCGATCCCCTCCCGACTGCGTCCCCCGATCCCCTTGTGCTACCGTACCCACTGTAACCCCCCCTAATAAATCCTGAACTGCACCAGACAACAATACTGACGAGATCGACTTACCAGGCTGACCAGGCACACTCCCCACAGCCGTCACGGTGTTCGCCCTCGCTGGCACTTCCGGCTCCTCTTCGTCCGACAGCTCCCCTTCCGACCGGTCATCCCGTTCTCCACTCTCTTGACTGGTAAGCCCCCCGGGTGGTGAAGCCCCCGAGGCCGTGGTGTGAGATAGCGGTGGGGCCATCCTTCCTCCAGAAGCATTGCTGCTGACAGACAGGCGTCGCTGACCTGACCTGACAGCTTGTCTTCTGACAGTCTTGTTCTTTCCTCCTCCCTGCTCGGTAGTCAGGCTGCTGCTCTTCTCCCGTCCGTTTCTGCCACTTCCTCCGGCCACACGCTCCTCCGTCAGGCTCCGCCCACTCCGATTCCGCACCGACTGACTGGGGCCCTCTCCCAGGGCTCTGCTCGGCTCCCCGATCCTCTCCACCGACCCCTCTGGATGTCCTCTGTGCGGCATGGACGGACTGTCCCTTCTGCTGCGCTCCCCAGGCAGGGAACCGGCGCCATAACGGCCCGTGGCCCCGCCCCCCGAGTTCGGCCGGCGGCGTGTAGACCGCCCAGGGGCTGCTTTTTCTTGTCTCCGCTTCACCGGGGGGGGCCGACCGCACATCCCCCGGGCTTCCCATCCTCCGAACGGGCCTGGATGCAGGCCCTGGTGAAAAACGCGCCGGAGGCCGAGACCTCCGCGCGCGGCCGGACACCTCACCCGCCGCCGATCCGCACGGTTCTTCTCCTCCAATGTCCCCTACTTGCTGTTTCAGCCATTCCGGTCCTTTCTGCGCTGCCGCCCTTCTCAGCTTCTCCAAAATTTCCTCTACGGCGGCCATTATGGAGGAGCAGTAGTGAAAAAACTGCCTCCTCTGTTAAACTTTTTCTCTCACACTGACCTCTCTACTCCTCCCCCCCCTTAAATATCACCACTCCCCCTTTGCTACCAACTTAACTTTTGGGCCTCCCCTTTCTCCCATAAACCTTTTCCTGCTCTTTTAACCCTTTCAGTGTCTCCATTAGACACACTGTCATGCCCGGCCCTCCACTACCCCTCCTTCTAGTCAGTTTCATTCCGGGCCTCACTTTTGTATTGTGGATATGCAAGCACAATAACCAAAATCTCATTTTTTTCAGGCTCGGGAGGGGGAATAAATTCACACTTGCGAATGCACACACATAGCGATTAGATGCGGGGAATCCCAGCCCAGCTGCCAATCCGGCGATTAGCTGCGAGAAGCAGCCCCGTTGAAAGCAATGGGAGGCTGCCAGCTACAATCGCGCCAAATCACAGGCAGTCAGTCTGCATGCAGGGCTGGTTACTGCATGAACGCTTACATGCAAGTGGGCGCGATTAGCTGCGGGAGCCAGCAGCCTCCCATTGCTTTCAACAGGGCTGCCTCGCTCAGCCAATTGTTGGATACCCTGTTAGGGGTTCTGGCATTTAATCACCGTTTGGGTGCATTCGCAAGTGTGAATGCACCCCAAGTGTTAGGAGGCAACTTGCATGCAAGTATTCAAGGAAAGCCTGTAGTGAGAATAAGACAGGGCAGGCTTCCACTGTGGACTCTTTCTGAAAATAGCAATTGCCTGGCTGTCTCTGGATTCCTTTCTTTGAACCGTTGAGCTGGAATGAAGATGGAGCAGATTACAAAGTCAAAACTCCTGGTCTATATTCTCGCTCCAGGCCAGTGACTGACAGCACCAACCATTGATTTAGTATGACAGCCAGGCAACCAACAATTTTTTTAGCGCAGAGCAACAGTGACTCAGTATCGCTCTGTAACATGTCAGTAAAACACTGCGGCTGGCTCACATTCAAAACACAGGGGAAAAAAAATCAATACATTTTATGGACATCTGAACTCAGAGCTCATAGATAGCTTAACCTTCCTTCATTTTTTATGGACGATCCATTTATTTCAGGACCACTGGCGAGACTTGTATGGCTCTTGTTTTTGAACAACCCCAATGTTAATAAATTGGGAGCATATATTTCTCAGCCTGCCATATATACCATCTAAATCCCATGTTCTTCTTGCGTGGACGATCAGTGTTCCCACATTTTCAACATCCATAAAGACTGGCGTCTGGGGATCCTGTTGGGTGAAATGTTCCTGGGCCTACTGGGTGGTGATGGTGGTGCATCCTTCTAGTGTTATGTGTTTTATCAGCTATATATGTTATGTGATCCTATCGGGTTCTTTTTACAACTTCTCGTTTCCCTTGAAGAAGAGAATATCTTGAAAACGCGTCATATGAGAAACCTGTACCCAGGGGCGGACTGACCATTGAGCCACTCAGGCACTGCCCGAGGGCCCTGGGCCACTAGGGGGCCCCCATCAGGGTTGCCAGCCTCAGTAAAACCAGGGACAGTATGTATAAATCTTTGTTTTTTTTACATCTGTCTGTGTATACTCTGTGTACATGTATGTGTATACTGTGTGATTGTATACTGTGTGGCCCCATAATCTCTGATTGCATGGGGGCCCCATAATCTCCTATTGCCCAGGGGCCCCATGAGTTATCAGTCCGCCCCTGCCTGTACCCAAGTTATATTGTGATAACTAGATGTTTTAATAGTTTTTCATACTAATTTTAATGTTTTTTTTACACTATGTGAAAAATAAAATTTGAATAGGGACGCCAGTATGTAGCAGCGCGGCATTAAAGCCCACCGTTGTGCTGCCACATACATGCATTCAGCTGGTGTTAAAGCGGCTGTATGCCCCCAGGGGTCTCAAACTGGCGGCCCTCCAGCTGTTGTGAAATTACAAGTCCCATCATGCCTCTGCCTTTGAAAGTCATACTTGTAACTGTCAGCCTTGCAATGCCTCATGGGACTTGTAGTTTCACAACAGCTGGAGGGCCGGCAGTTTGAGACCCCTGCCCTAAACAAAACAAAAAAAAATACAAAAAACCTGTAAAGGCAAAGACAAAAGGCATAATGAGCTAATATGCACCGCATACTAGCTCATTATGAAACACTTACCTTAGACCAAAGCACCGGCACCATCTCCCGGTCAACTCTGAGGGAGCTGACATGGCCCCTCTGCGTTTCCTTCAGGTTCGCGGCCCCAGCGCTGCGAGAGGCCAGAGCCACGATGACGTCACTCCCGCGCATGCGCGTGGGAGTCCTCTTGCTGCCAAGGTCCAGCAGCATCCGGACCTTCAGAGTGCATGCGCTGCCGACGTCAGCGGCTGCATGCAAGGTGAATATCTCCAAAACCGTACAGGCTTACCTGTAGGTAAAAATGTGCAAGCGGGGTATACAACTGCTTTAAAGGCGTTAAAAAGACCCCATAATTAGGCTTTTTTTCCCCACAAATTACTTTATTTGAAGTGTAACGTGCCTCTGAACTCGCCACAAAATGTGACCCCCCCCCCCCCTCATTGCACATCATAGCCCTCTTCTGGGAGTGTGCTGGCCCAGCTTCTCCGCTCCTCCCTTCACCTACCCAAATAACATCCTATATAGCTGTTGGTTGAGGGGTGAAGAAAACTTTCTAAAAGAAAGGGGCCAGTTTACTGTCCTTTAGAATTAAAGGGGGGGCAGACTGTGGCCAGTGGGAGTAAACAATGCAACATCTTTAGTGGGAGGAATAGTTCTCCATCATTGGTGCCAGTTGTAGGAATAGAGCTCCATCATTGGTGCCAGCGGGAGGAATCGTGCCCCATCATTGGTGCCAGTGGGATGAATAGTGCCCCATCATTGGTGCCAGTTGTAGGAATAGTGCTCCATCATTGGAGCCAGAGGGAGGAATAGTGCCCCATCATTGGTGTCAGTGGGAGGAATAGTGCTCAATCATTGGTGCCAGTGGGAGGAATAGTGCTCCATCATTGGTGCCAGTGGGAGGAATAGTGCTCCATCATTGGTGCCAGTGGGAGGAATAGTGCTCCACCATTGGTGTCAGTGAGAGGAATCTAACTCAACTATTGGTGTCAGTGGCAAGAATTATGCCCCCCCCCCCCCCCCATTGATGGTCTCAGTAGGAGAAACAGTGCCCCAAGGGCCGGATAAAGGCAAAGGGCTGCAGTTTAGAGACCACTGTTAGAGCTGTCGCTCAAGTGACACGCTATGAGTCCACTGGCATCATATCCAAGATGGCGGCACCCAACAAGTGTCTTCGGGATCTTAGAGGTCTACACAAGGAAGGCTTTTACAGGTAAATAACATTCTAAAATATGGTAAATACATATACAATCCTATGGGAAGATTTTGATTAAGATGAATGGTCTAGAGCAGGCATTCTCAACCAGGGTTCAGTGAAACTCTTGGGTTTCTTCAGAGGTCGCGAAGGTTTCCTAAAAATGTGCCAACTGACCTCCCATCTGATGGCGCCTGCCTAGTTCCGGGGCCAATGCCACATGACAGAGCAAAGGACAGGATACCAATGTAATTTTTAGCTGTCTGTAAAGGGGACATTATGACCACCACTATGGGGGGGCCACGCATTCTTACCACCAACCTAAGGGGCACCTGAAAAATGACACCTGGAAATTACTTCAAGTGCCCCCCTTTTCAGAAGCAAAAAAAAAAAAACCCAACACATTACTGCCGTTTGGCCCAAGATGAATTTACGATAAGCTGAAAGAAGCACTGACAGTATACTCCAATAGAATAATTTCAGCGCGACAACGTGCAAAGGGCAGCAAGACAGCAGGACTGCACAGCCATAATACGTTTGCTGCTTTCATACCAAAACACAGTATGAATAATAGATGAGCTGGATGGCAGGACTCCGCTAATGGAAGAGAAAGCCTGGGGGGAGGGGGGACAGAGATGAGTAAAAAGGGGAGATTTTCCCTGGGAGGACTGTACAAGAGACACAGGACATGGACCCCTGGGACAGTCCCAATGTCATACCATTAACTCCCACTCTTCCAGGCAGATGGAGGAATGCAAGTCTATTAGTAAAAGTGGAAAGGTGCAATTTATGAGGGGGAGGGGGGGGGCAGGCAGATGGAAGAGAAAGATAGTCATTCACCGACATAAATGCTAATCAGAAACGTGTAATGTGCAGATCTCTTTAATATGTATACGGCTTAACCCCACATATGCTGAAGCAGAGCCAACGCAATCTGTGGATTCTATCGGGGGTTGCAAATTGGAAATAAGATTGTTCTATGGACTTAAAAAAACTGTATCTAAAGCCTAAAAGTACAAAAAGAAAAAGTGAAGGGAAGACCTATCCATCAACATTTTGGGGTCAGGATGATAATCTTGAGAAAAAAAAAAAAAAAAAGTGTCCATCAAAAGTCCACGAAACCTCAGTGCATTTGTCTTTTTTCTGCAGTTGTTTTGTACCTACATTTATTTGCTTTACATTTTATATTAATGCACTTTAGAATGGAACCTTAAAAGGAGGAACTGCAGTCTGCTCACATTAATTTGTAATAAAAACATCTTTGCCATTCTGACGCTTCCCTCCAACTACTCTGTGTATGTATGTATGTATGTATGTATGTATGTATGTATGTATGTATATATATATATACACACACACACACACTGTAATTCTGTACTTGCCAAAAATGCTGCAGAAATCTCCCTCCACCAAGCCTGGCTACATCCATTTTAACTGTGGGCAGCTGAAGCTGCTGCCTGCTCACTTCCTGGATTTACACAGACACACCTCCAGCTCTGATTGGCCCTCTTATGACTCGACCATCCTCTCTTCCTGGCAAAATCTCACGAGAGTGATAAAGAGAGCTGTGCATGATGTCATAAGCCTAGGCTTTTTACCAGACAAGAAATAGCAAGTGGGCTGTATAAAGATATTTACTGGCAGAAAAAAAAAATATATTATCCAAAGTTAAAACAATAAAAAGGGCAGAAGATTTAATAGATCAGTGGTTCTCAACTCCAGTCCTCGGGACCCACCAACAGGCCAGATTTTAAGTATTACCTTGGGGAGTTGCAGACTAGAATACTGCAATCACTGAGCAGCAAGTGATATCACCTGTGATGTATTTCAGATATCTTGCAAACCTGGCCTGTTGGTGGGTCCTGAGGACTGGAGTTGAGAACCACTGTAATAGATGGAAAGATGAAAAAAATGACTGAAGTTACATTTTAATAAACATTCCTTATAGACAGAGCAATTAAAAAAAAAAATGCATTTGCTGTGGTCCAAAAGGGATGCGAGAGCTGATCTGGTAAACAATTGGGTCTACTACAAGAATTCTTTGAGATGGGTGGCTGGGGGGGCGGTAGAAGCAGGCAGCCGAGCCCCTCCTGGCTGCTCACCTGAATTGCAACAATACAGCCAGACAGGGGTGTACACATGCTGTGGGTGCGATGCTTTACTCCGTGACCATGCATTTCTAACTCTGGTGCAGAGTTTGACTGATGGCACCTCCTGAGTTCAATAGGGTGGAACTGAAACCACAAGCTGCAAAGTGGTTTTAAAGCAGAAGGGTTTTTTTTTGTTTTTTTTAGCTTAAAAGGGTAGTAAACTATACCAAATAAATAATAATATCTTCTCCCCACACGGTAAAGGCATAATGTGCCAAAATGCACCACATACTAGCATATTACAAAAAGACATACCTTGAAACGAAGCCCTTCAGTGACGCGTTGTCACCGCTGACAGGGCTTCCAGCTTCATTCGGTCTTCCTTCCGGGTTCACAGGTTCTGGCCACGTAAATGGCTGAGCCGCGATGGCATCACTCCCATGCATGCGCTTGGGAGTCACGGCCAAGCACAGAGCTCTGAGGGAATGGCACGAGTAGGCCGTTCCTTCAGAGAGCCTGTGACGTCACTGGCAGCAGAGACATTGAATATCTCCAAAACGTGCACCAATATTCCTTGTACCTTTATTATAAGCTTACCTGTAGGTACAAGTGTCCAATGGGAGTTTACTATTGCTTTAATCCATTGCTTGCTTTAAAGTTAAAAACCTTCTGCATGCAGCACCCCCAGTACCCCCCCCCCCCTTTTACTTACCTGAGCCTGACCTCAATGTAGCGATGTTCACAAGAGCAGAGGTTCTCTTTCCTCATTGGCTCAGGCACAACAGGGGGAATCCATTGGCTCCTGCTGCTGTGCAAAACCCTTTACACAAAGCAGACAAGTTTGTCATCTTAATAATATATATATATATATATATATATATATATATATACACACACACACACACACACAGTGCCTTGCGAAAGTATTCGGCCCCCTTGAACTTTTCAACCTTTTGCCACATTTCAGGCTTCAAACATAAAGATATAAAATTTTTATTTTTTGTGAAGAATCACCAACAAGTGGGACACAATTGTGAAGTGGAATGAAATCTTTTGGATTTTTGAAACTTTTTTAACTAATAAAAAAATGAAAAGTGGGGCGTGCAAAATTATTCGGCCCCCTTGCGTTAATACTTTGTAGAGCCACCTTTTGCTGCGATTACAGCTGCAAATCGCTTGGGGTATGTCTCTATGAGTTTTGCACATCGAGAGACTGAAATTCTTGCCCATTTTTCCTTGCAAAACAGCTCGAGCTCAGTGAGGTTGGATGGAGAGCGTTTGTGAACAGCAGTTTTCAGCTCTTTCCACAGATTCTCAATTGGATTCAGGTCTGGCCAAGTCAAAGTCCATTCTAACACCTGGATACGTTTATTTGTGAACCATTCCTTTGTAGATTTTTCTGTATGTTTGGGATCATTGTCTTGTTGGAAGATAAATCTCCATCCCAGTTTCAGGTCTTTTGCAGACTCCAACAGGTTTTCATCCAGAATGGTCCTGTATTTGGCTGCATCCATCTTCCCCTCAATTTTAACCATCTTCCCTGTCCCTGCTGAAGAAAAGCAGGCCCAAACCATGATGCTGCCACCACCATGTTTGACAGTGGGCTTGGTGTGTTGAGGGTGATGAGCTGTGTTGCTTTTACGCCAAACATATCGTTTTGCATTGTGGCCAAAAAGTTCGATTTTGGTTTCATTGGACCAGAGCACCTTCTTCCACATGTTTGGTGTGTCTCCCAGGTGGCTTGTGGCAAACTTTAGACGAGACTTTTTATGGATATCTTTGAGAAATGGCTTTCTTCTTGCCACTCTTCCATAAAAGGCAAGATTTGTGCAGTGTACGACTGATTGTTGTCCTATGGACAGACTCTCCCACCTCAGCTGTAGTTCTCTGCAGTTCATCCAGAGTGATCATGGGCCTCTTGGCTGCATCTCTGATCAGTCTTCTCCTTGTCTGAGCTGAAAGTTTAGAGGGACAGCCAGGTCTTGGTAGATTTGCAGTGGTCTGATACTCCTTCCATTTCATATATATATATATACACATACATACACACATACCCTTTAAAGTGGTGTTCCGGCCGAAATGATACTTTTTCAATAAAAATACCCCTATAATACACAAGCTTAATGTGATCTAGTAAAGTTAGTCTGTAAACTAAGGTCTGTTTTGTTAGTTTATAGCAGTAGTTTGTTATTTTATAAACTTACAGCAGGCCGTGGCCATCTTAAGTGTGGGCATCTGAAGCCAGACTGTATTTCTTCCTGGATCTCATCCTTGCAGATCTCGCACATGCTCAGTGCAACACAAGCAGTGTAATAGGTTTCAGGTCAGGTTTCCATAGCAACGGCAGTGTCAGAGGAAGTTGCCGCCCCTTCCCAGAAGGCATTGCAAACAGGAAATGATGCGATGGGCCACGGCCAGGGAGGAGGAAGTGAAAAATGAATACAGCAGATATACAGTAGGTGCTGAGAAAAAAAATAAAAAAAATATCCAATTCGTTTACAGTGCACAGTTTAGTGAGGGATGCTGAAAAGTTGTAAAAGTGGGTGGAACTCCACTTTAATAGCACCTCCTGAATGTCTGTCAGACGCTGCTATACTCTGAAAAAGGGGGCCACTAACACGAAAGAAGCCTAAGGTAGAGGCAGCTACGTTAAAGTGGTTATAAACTCTGTTACACCACTTGTACCTACAGGTAAGCCTATAAGGCTTACCTGTAGGTACTGTAAATCTATCCTAAACCTGCACTGTTTAGGAGATTTACCATATACGCTTGCGCTGACATCAACGGCGCATGCGCACTGAAGAAAACAGCTTGATCGTGCCATTTCTAAAGGGCTTGTGCCGTGACCGGCGGTTCCCACGCGGGAGTGACGTCATCGTGGCTCCAGCTATAGCGCCGGAGCCTACGAACCCGGAAATAGCTCTGGGAGACAAGTCACTGGTCACAGCGGTGTACAGGGACCGCTGCAACAGCTTCGATCTAAGGTAAGTATTCCATAATGAGCTAGTATGCAATGCATACTAGCTCATTATGCCTTTGTCTTGCAGGTTTTTTTTTTATTCTTTTTTTTTTTATAGGTTTACAACCTCTAAGTGTTTATACACCCCTGGCAAACATGAAGTCTTTTCTTGTTCTACATGGTCCTCCAAGATTTTTTTTTTTTAAAGAAGGAGGGATTGCAGATGCAGAATCGGAGGTGGCAAGAGGCGGTGAAAAGTCTGAATGTGGCTCCATTATTCTACGTGGATATTGGTCACAAACTTATTCTGAAATGCTGCCACATATTTGTTTGCCCACGTAAAACTTTGACACATTGGGGTTTTATTTACTAAAGCTAGAGAGGGCTAAATTTTCACAATTCGGCAGAGAAACCAATGATCTTCTAACCTCAGCTTGTTTAAATAAAGGGCAAGTTCACCTTTACAGAAAATCTGTAGCCTGATTTTTTACTTTCCAGCTTTAGTAAATAAACCCCATTGTGTACTTAAAAGTGGGGTATGCCTGTAAGGGGAACTTACACTGGAGCCCCCTCCCCATCCCGCCCCCCCGGATCCGCTAGCCTGGAGTCCAGTGATCACCCGCTGTGCCACATTGGGTTGCCACTTCACCGGTCAGGAGATTTAAAATCCCCACGGCTTAATCTCCTAAACGTATCTCGTAAAAGGTACGAATAGGAGGAATTCTATTTGGTCGGCGCCGACCAATCAGGACCCGCCTAGCCCGTCCCGTCAGCGCTGGAGAAGAGGAGCGAAAGCTGCGAGGATTTCAAATCCCTTGACAGGTGATCGCAGGACTCCAGGTCAGCAGGACCAGGAGGGAGGGACGTTCTCCTACAATTGCCCATCTGCAAGTGACCCCCGTACGCTCCTTTCCTCAACTACTATCTATCCAGCTTCTCCCCATCACCCTGTAGCTCGTCCAATCAGGTAAGAGCCCCCTTAGACTTTTATATCTAACCCCATAACTTTAACCTGTTATAGCCTGGCAGTTCCTTCCACCCAGTCATGTAGGTCCTTTGCTTACATTTTATTCCAGCTTCGTACATGTCTAAACAAATGGATGGTCAGCATTGATAGCACAGCAGTTTCCCTCGTGGTTGAAACTCCATATTACCATTATACTTGTATGACGGAGATTAATGACTCTTCCCCATCTTGTCTTGTTTTAAAGGTGGCCAGCTAGGTCTATATTGGGTTAGCGGGTCTCTGAAATGTAATTACTGTGCTATAGAAAGACGTATTACAGCTTCCCTAGCAGCTGCCATCATCCAGCCTGGCCACAAGCCTTCCAAACATTCTAAATTTATACATACCAGAGGGACAACCTCGGCTCATTACACGGCGTACAAATACAGCAATCTATAGGAGGTTGTAAAAGAAAGAAAAAAAAAAAAGGATTTGGGGCAAGTGTGTGGGAAGGGGCTCTAAATAAAACAGAGAGGATCTTAGGGCCAACTCAGGTGGGCAATTCTGCGGCCAGCGAGGGAACTTCTTCCTTCTCTTGCTGTCCTGGTACATTGCAGGTTCTCGCTCATAAGTGAGAGACAACTTGCTGGTGTGGCTAGGATGGGAGCCACTCCATAGGAAAAGGTAAATGGCCTTTGTTTGCACTATACTCATCCAACATTAGCCTTAGGGCCAGGTTACACCCAAATAGCAAGGATAACGTGCCACAAATTTGTGGCCCTGTTGAATTGTAAGTCTTGCTGTACATTTTCACTGGCAAGTTGTAGACTTGCAGAGCACAAGTACTAGTTGACACTTTTCCAATTTGCATGGCAAGTCTCGAGCAAGAGCAAAGTTGCAGTGGTGAGTCTACAGCAAGAGCTCTGCAAGTCTACAGCATGAAACTTCAGCCACAGTGACCCCTGTGGTGGGAGGACTATTGCACAACATAAACTGAACCACAACTTCCAGCAGACTTGCAAAATGTCATGGAGTCATGCAATGCAAACTTGCTGCAGTTGTGCAACAAACTTGTGAAGCCTGGCAAGTCTAGCAATAGCTTAGCAAGTAATTTTCAAACTTGCAACTCAATTGCTTGCTATCTGGGCAGGAGTGATATTGGAGCAGTGATAGCCAACGAACCAGTCACTGGCAAGTCGCTGCAGAATCACAAGAAAGGGAGGATACAAATACTCACCTTTTGCACAGCATCACCCCCTCGTTAGATGGATGAGCAAGGTGTTGCTCTCTTTCTGACATATGTGCTGTGGAATTTCCATCGCCAGCGAGAGACTGTCGACACCATGATCCGGCCACCATGGGAGAAATGGTACAAATAGTTAAGCATTCTTTTGTGGCCATCACTGACAACAGGATCACAAGTGTGACGTGGGACATGGGTCCTAGCAGTTGTCTAACAATTGCCATGGGGCCTGGGGTAGGATGGGGGCTGCCCTATTAGCCCTTGTTCACACTGCCATGAGTTTGAATCCGACATCCCTGCACGACTTCATCACGGCTTGAATACGATTTCTTTAACAGAAGTCGCACCAAAGTAGTGCAGGAACCTTTTTCTAAGTCGGAGCGACTTGAGTCGCACCGAATACAATGGTTGCATTGCCGTTAATGGGGCGCAACTTATCATGCTACTTTGAACTCTCAAGTCGCATAACAAGTCGTGGCAGTGTGAACCAGGGCTTAGGGAAACTATGTGACATTTCCTGTATAGAAGACCAGAGTCATACCTCCAGACATCCTCAGGATAGTCACAGATCCCCCCCTGTGCGCTAAAGTGATTGTAAACCTCAGACATGAAATATGAACAAAGCAAATCCCTCTATAGTGTGTACTAAGAGCACCAAGTGTCATATCTGTCTGCAGCTTCACTTCTCTATTAGCAGGAGTCACTTCTGATAAGGTTTTCCTGACACCAAGAGAGAAGAAAAAAAAAAAAAAACACAACACCACACACAACTACGCCCCCCAACTGCACACCTCCCAACATTTTGAGATAGGAATGAGGGACACCTACCAGCAAATGTATATAGACTTGGGACACACCCCCTGCCACACCCCCTTAAAGGAGAATTAACCCAAAAAAAGATTAAACCCACAAGGGCTTTTTTTTACCACTACTATTCCTTTATATTGGCTTTTAAAATGTGCAAATACAGCTATTTAGAATTTGGAATTAAGGTTTAGCACTGGGAAACACTTTTTGAAAGATAAAAAGTGCATTTTATATACAACTATATAGATCAGACCAAACTGAGGGACAAATGAGGGGGAAAGAGGGACAGAGGGACATTGCTCCAAATCAGGGACAGTCCCGAGCTATGCAACTGCATGTGTAAATTAGGCCTAAAGGCTCATTTATATTTGTTTGGCTCACTCTTCAGAGAGGACTTGACAGGCAGTAAGGAGGCATTGTATCGCCTGCTTTAACCCCTTGAACCCCATGGTTTCTGGGTGCCTGCAGAGTGGCCCTATGCACTTTAGCGACAGGGATATAAATCCTGCTACAGCTAAAGAAGCAGTAGTTGGGGGGGCAATAAAAATACGGCTCAACCGCCGGACTTTACTGCCCCTCAACCGATAGTGTGAATGAGCGCTTATGCAGTGACAAATCCCAGAGAGTCTCCTTTGCTAAAACCCCGATTCTTAGTTATGCCCCTGGGCCCTAGTGTTTTGTTGCTAACAATAATTGAATTGCAGTCAATGATATGTCTGTTACAGAAATTCCAAGTAGTCATTTGTAGCTCAAATCACTGAGCAATTGACTTTTCATCATTTAGAGCTTCACTGCTGCTCACGTGCCATGGTCATGTGCCGCTGCCTTGGATAACACAAGCAACTTGTAGCTGTATAGATAAATATTGTAGTTGGATACATCTGTTATCCTGTAGTGTAGACAGATACAAAATGTCCAGAGAGAAATGAACAAGAAGCTCTGTAGCCGCTACAATTCTCATCTACAATGTTGCCAGCTACACTAGACATGAGAAAAACGTGGTCTCCCATATACCAAACCACCAGCTCCAACATGCACTGTCGGCCCGGTTTGGTCATAGATCCAGGGGCTCCTGTTAGAAATCACAGGGGCCCCATACAGCCTACCTGACAGGGCTCCCTTCCCAAAGTGGAAAGTGACTGACAACATAGATTTTAGTCCCTTTCCCTGTAGCCTCAGCTGCACAGATGGATGAATAGGAAGCGGTCCGAGGCTCCCTGCTCATTCACAAACTGAAGCATAGTAAACAGTTTACTAGGCTTCAGTGACAAATGTACAACGGAATGACTGGTACCAATCGCTTACGGTGTTCATTCTCCCCATTCTTCATGCTGAAACAGCCCACAAAAGTTGTAGACAGGAGAGAAGCCGGAAGCATACCTCCCAACCGTCCCGGATTGCCCGTGAAAGTCCCGCTGTGGGAGGTCTGTCCCGCGTCCCGGGCAGCTTCATTCCGGGACAATACAATGTCCCGGAATTGCCCCACTGGCCGATCTGATGCCCCCCTAAAAATTGCCGCATTGCCGCTGTCCCTCACTGCCTGCTGTACTAGTTTTGGCCGCGACCGCTTCATTTCACCCCCAGACGCTGCCTGGCTCACTGCCAAAACAACTGGTTGCTAGGCATGGCCCGCCTGGCGTCTAACAACCAGTGACGTCACGACAAGGAGGAGAGTGGAGCCCCAGCATTTAGCCAAAGGAGGAGTCCTCTTCGCGCCTAAGCTCCGCCCCCGGCTCCGCCCCTAACTCCGCCCCCGACTCCGGGTCTTCCCTGAGTGGAGCCCCAGCATTTAGCCAAAGGAGGAGTCCTTTTCGCGCCTAAGCTCCGCCCCTGACTCCGCCCCCAACTCCGGGTCTTCCCTGAGTGGAGCCCCAGCATTTAGCCAAAGGAGGAGTCCTCTTCGCGCCTAAGCTCCGCCCCCGGCTCCGCCCCTGACTCCGGGTCTTCCCCGAAGGCTGTTCCTGCGCTGGAATAAAGGTAGGAGAAATGCTCCCTGCACTGCCCTGACTCTGAGTACACTCATGGTAACTCTGCTCCCTCCCATACACTGCCCCTCTCCAGTCATGCTGTACAGTCCCCCCATACTGCCCTCCACTACTGCCCCCCTCCCATTTTACTGCCCTCCACTACCCCCCCATATACTGCCCTCTACTACCACCCCTCCCATCATACTGCCCCAATCCCATCATACTGCCCCCCCTCCTATTATACTGCCCTCCACTGCCCCCCCTCCTATTATACTGCCCTCCACTGCCACCCCTCCTATTATACTGCCCTCCACTAACCCCCCCATTATACTGCCTTTCACTGCCACCCCCACCCATCATACTGCCCCCCTCCAATTATACTGCCCTCCACTGCCATCCCTCCTATTATACTGCCCTCCACTAACCCCCCTCCCATCATACTGCCCTCCACTACCACCCCTCCCATAATACTGCCCTCCACTAAACCCCCTCCCATTATATTGCCCTCCACTACCATCCCTCCCATCATACTGCCCTGCACTAACCCCCCCTCCTATTAAACTGCCCTCCACTACCGCCTCCTCCCATCATACTGCCCTCCACTACCTCCTCTCCCATCATACTGCCCTCCACCCCATCATACTGCCCTCCACCCCATCATACTGCCCTCCACTGCCTCCCCTCCCATCATAATGCCTTCCACTGCCTCCGCCCCCAACATACTGCCTTCCACTGCCACCCCTCCCATCATACTGCCCTCCACTGACACCCCCTCCCATCATACTGCCCTCCACTGCCACCAACTCCCATCAAAAACTGTAAAAAAACTCTAAAAAATAAAATGGATAAAATATAATGGTAAAAAATAATAACAAAAATAAAATAACAACAATAAAAAAAAACTACTGATCCTGTTCACTGCCCTACTGATTATGTCTACTGCCCTACTAACCACGTCCACTGCTCTACTGACCACATCCACTGCCCTACTGACCATGTCCACTACCTTACTGACCACTTTCTCTGCCATACTGACCACTTCCACTGCTCTACTGACCATGTCCACTGCCCTACTGACTGACACCATTCACAGTCCACACTGACACCACTGGCGGAACTACCAGCAAAGGTTGCACTTGCAACTAGGCCCTGGCCTTCTGCCCCCATGGCCGGGCCCAATCTGCTGTGGGACCATGAAGGGTGATGGGATCAGTGGGAAGGGCTCTGGGCTCGAAGGGAATGGCCCATGCTGGAGGTCGGGGGGGCCCTTCATGGTTTCTTGCACCAGGGCCCCTGAAGGTTCTAATTACGCCTCTGCTGCACCCTGTATACAGCTCGTCTCAGAACCCTGCACCCTGTACATAGCTCACCCCAGAACCCTGCACTCTGAATGCAGCTCACCCCAGAACCCTGCACTCTGAATGCAGCTCACCCCAGAACCCTGCACTCTGAATGCAGCTCACCCCAGAACCCTGCACTCTGAATGCAGCTCACCCCAGAACCCTGCACTCTGAATGCAGCTCACCCCAGAACCCTGCACTCTGAATGCAGCTCACCCCAGAACCCTGCACTCTGAATGCAGCTCACCCCAGAACCCTGCACTCTGAATGCAGCTCACCCCAGAACCCTGCACTCTGAACGCAGCTCACCCCAGAACCCTGCACTCTGAACGCAGCTCACCCCAGAACCCTGCACTCTGTACGCAGCTCACGCCAGAACCCTGCACTCTGTACGCAGCTCACGCCAGAACCCTGCACTCTGTACGCAGCTCACGCCAGAACCCTGCACTCTGTACGCAGCTCACGCCAGAACCCTGCACTCTGTACGCAGCTCACGCCAGAACCCTGCACTCTGTACGCAGCTCACGCCAGAACCCTGCACTCTGTACGCAGCTCACGCCAGAACCCTGCACTCTGTACACAGCTCACGCCAGAACCCTGCACTCTGTACACAGCTCACGCCAGAACCCTGCACTCTGTACACAGCTCACGCCAGAACCCTGCACTCTGTACACAGCTCACGCCAGAACCCTGCACTCTGTACACAGCTCACGCCAGAACCCTGCACTCTGTACACAGCTCACGCCAGAACCCTGCACTCTGTACACAGCTCACGCCAGAACCCTGCACTCTGTACACAGCTCACGCCAGAACCCTGCACTCTGTACACAGCTCACGCCAGAACCCTGCACTCTGTACACAGCTCACGCCAGAACCCTGCACTCTGTACACAGCTCACGCCAGAACCCTGCACTCTGTACACAGCTCACGCCAGAACCCTGCACTCTGTACACAGCTCACGCCAGAACCCTGCACTCTGTACACAGCTCACGCCAGAACCCTGCACTCTGTACACAGCTCACGCCAGAACCCTGCACTCTGTACACAGCTCACGCCAGAACCCTGCACTCTGTACACAGCTCACGCCAGAACCCTGCACTCTGTACACAGCTCACGCCAGAACCCTGCACTCTGTACACAGCTCACGCCAGAACCCTGCACTCTGTACACAGCTCACGCCAGAACCCTGCACTCTGTACACAGCTCAGGCCAGAACCCTGCACTCTGTACACAGCTCACGCCAGAACCCTGCACTCTGTACACAGCTCACGCCAGAACCCTGCACTCTGTACACAGCTCACGCCAGAACCCTGCACTCTGTACACAGCTCACGCCAGAACCCTGCACTCTGTACACAGCTCACGCCAGAACCCTGCACTCTGTACACAGCTCACGCCAGAACCCTGCACTCTGTACACAGCTCACGCCAGAACCCTGCACTCTGTACACAGCTCACGCCAGAACCCTGCACTCTGTACACAGCTCACGCCAGAACCCTGCACTCTGTACACAGCTCACGCCAGAACCCTGCACTCTGTACACAGCTCACGCCAGAACCCTGCACTCTGTACACAGCTCACGCCAGAACCCTGCACTCTGTACACAGCTCACGCCAGAACCCTGCACTCTGTACACAGCTCACGCCAGAACCCTGCACTCTGTACACAGCTCACGCCAGAACCCTGCACTCTGTACACAGCTCACGCCAGAACCCTGCACTCTGTACACAGCTCACGCCAGAACCCTGCACTCTGTACACAGCTCACGCCAGAACCCTGCACTCTGTACACAGCTCACGCCAGAACCCTGCACTCTGTACACAGCTCACGCCAGAACCCTGCACTCTGTACACAGCTCATGCCAGAACCCTGCACTCTGTACACAGCTCATGCCAGAACCCTGCACTCTGTACACACACAGCTCATGCTAGAACCCTGCACTCTGTACACAGCTCATGCAAGAACCCTGCACTCTGTACACAGCTCATGCCAGAACCCTGCACTCTGTACACAGCTCATGCCAGAACCCTGCACTCTGTACACAGCTCATGCCAGAACCCTGCACTCTGTACACACACAGCTCATGCCAGAACCCTGCACTCTGTACACAGCTCATGCAAGAACCCTGCACTCTGTACACAGCTCATGCCAGAACCCTGCACTCTGTACACAGCTCATGCCAGAACCCTGCACTCTGTACACAGCTCATGCCAGAACCCTGCACTCTGTACACAGCTCATGCCAGAACCCTGCACTCTGTACACAGCTCATGCCAGAACCCTGCACTCTGTACATAGCTCATCCTACAACCCTGCCCTCTGTATATAGCTCATGCCAGAACCCTGCACTCTGTATATAGCTCATCCTACAACCCTGCACTTTGTACGTAATGCACTCCAAACACTGCATTCTTTTATCCTTTTTTTTAAATGAATGTGCTGGGATATGTATGTATCCATGAGACTCTTGCTTGTGCAACAATAATAAAAGCATATTTTATAGATACAAGGAAGCCCAAGTTTTGTTTAATGATGCCCATTAAGCTCCTCCCACTATCAAAAGTTTGACCACGCCCACATTTGCCGCAGCGCGCTATGCAAGGTTACTTCCTTCCTCAAGTGTCCCTCATTCTGAAGTTCAAAAGTTGGGAGGTATGCGGAAGCGCTGTGGGGAAAAGGAACACACAGGGGGGCACCGACAGCAGATCGAAGGGGTGCATGGCTAGAACAAATCCCGCCGCAGTGCAGCCAGAGGGAGAAAGAAGAAGAGACGGTGGGAGCGCTGCAAGGGGGGGGCAGAAGAGAATCAGTGTCTGCAATAAGACAGTACACTACAGAGTTGGAAGATACCATTTTTTCGAACAAATGCGCTGTGCTTTATGGCGATACTCAAAATTTGGCCAGCTGTACACCTACACATCGGGAAATTCCAAGATCATCCCATACAGATTGCTGGTGCGCGAGGAAAAAGTCCCCCCTCCTCCATATATATATTCCTTTCATATAAAAAAGGTCAGCAGTGTTGTACATTGGATTTACAGAACTAATTCTGCGAGGGGCCTTTGTTGTACATACAGTGCGTGTATTATATAGAATAAAAAAAATCCCCGCAGATTAGAATTGGTGACACAAACCTGCCCGGCTCAGAACAATTGGCCATCTGACATCCTATCTTTGTACGGATAACAATGCCCCCAGACATGGCCTCTCATTATTAGAAGACTTATTTATTTATTAAGGCCCAGCGTTTTCCCACACAAAGCCAGTCGCACGCTGGGATATCCCAAGTTTCTCAACACAAAATGTCAAGTGTCAGAAAGCGCCATTGTTTTCCCCCCTACAGCAACACATCGTGACGCCTTGTCTTCAATCCCGCCACGCTGTTGACTTTGTTACCGATAAGAATTTTTACTTTCTTTGTAAATGTTATTTCTGTACAGGAGGCATTGGATGTTGTATTTACATTCGCTGTACGACCCCATTTGTTTTCAGACGTCGCAGGCGGTGCACAGACAGAGCGTTCACGAGGAAGACAAGAGACAGGAAGTCAGCTGTGTGCAGGAAAATCTCTTCCCCTCAGGACAAGAACATTTCAAAGCCACTTCTGGTGAGCTCATCTCTAGTGTACGGCGGCTGGTACTAAAGGCGTGCGTAGGCGGGAACAGTTGTATTTAGTTGCATTAGGCCTCATGGACAAAGTCATACAGCTTGCAGAATGACATGACAAGGGTAGCTAAGAGCTTTACCTTGCTAAATACTACTTACCCATTTACCATAACACCCCATCATTCCACTTAAATAATCACACAACACCTGAGGTGGGTTAAAATGGCCAACATGGCCTTTTATTAATAACCAACTTTTGATTAACACTGCATAATATAACACCCACCTAAACTCCACTATTCTCACTGAAAATGTATAACTTTATTTGAAGATCCAAGGCGGTACCAATATATAAACAACCCTCTTTGCTTGTGTCCGAGGCCCATCTAACTGAGTTCCCACCCCAGCCGCTATTTCTAAAGACTCAGGGCCTAAACCCAGCTGACCTCAGCCACCCCCCAGGGTCCTTAATCTACACGGTCACTAGCCAGTGAACCGTTCCACTCGAGGATACCATACCTGATGGTTCCCCACCGTTTTACCAGAATGCATCACATTCTACCACCGCCAAGGATCCCAAAAATGCCCTTCCAAACCATTCGAAGTATACTCCAATACCCCATACCTGTATGCAGGGCGGGAGGGAGGGAAGCTTTTGTCCAGTTCAGCAGACTGTTGCAGCCCCACCCACTCCTCCTTATTTTATAAACCACTGGCTCCCCCCCTTTGCACCAAATATTAACCAATAAATAACCATTTAATTACAACTATATGCCACACCCTGACCTGACCTTGCTGGCTTGCCTTATCACCCTGTCATGTCCCCCTCCGCTGACTCGTTCCTTCTCAGCTATGGGCTTCTCTTTTCTGGGGACCCACAACCGACCCCTCCCCCAGATGCAGTAGAAGAGGTGCCGTCATGCAGGGCTGATTGCGTGAAGCACCCACATGCGCATACCTTCCAACTGTCCCTGATTTTGAGGGACTGTCCCTGATTTGGAGCAATGTCCCTCTTTCCTCATTTTGATCTATCTGATCTATATAGAATAGATGTATATAAAATGCACTTTTTAACAAAAAGTGTTTCTCAGCGCTAATCCTTTCATCTGATTTCTAAATTGCTGCATTTATAGATTCCAAAAGCCAATATAAAGGAATAGTAGTGGTAAAATAAGCACTTGTGGGTATAATCAATGTTATTTTTTGTACAATTCTTCGTTAAGGGGGCGTGGCAAAAGGTGTGTCCTATGCCTGCATACTTTTGCTGATAGGTGTCCCTCATTCCCATCTCAGAAAGTCGGGAGGTATGCACATACGCACTGCTGTATGCACACTACCCGTGTTTAGAGAATACATCAGTGCGAATGCAGACGCTTTACATAAGCGACAACTGACCAGGAAGTAATTGCAATACACATTTCTGGTTAAGGCCTGGTTCACGCCTCTGCAGTTTTTGGTGCGTTTTGCAGTTTGCAGAAACTCACTACATTCCATTTAACATGGCTTCCTATGGTACACGTTCACATCCATAACTCCCAACTGAAATGCGTGCTTTACCACAAAGCACTACAATGTAGGTTAAAAGCATTAATGCAATGCCGTGTTATTCCATAGCTCCCAACTGTCCCTGATTTCGTGGGACTGTCACCGATTTGGAGCAATGTCCCTCTGTCCCTCATTCCTCCTCATTTGTCCCTTATTTTGGCCTGATCTATATAGATGTATATAAAATGCACTTTTTATCTATCAAAAAGTGTTTTCCAGCGCTAAACCTTTCATCCGATTCCTAAATTGCTGCATTTGTAAAATTTCAAAAACCAATATAAAGGAATAATAGTGGTAAAAAAAGCACTTGTGGGTTTAACCAATCTTGTTTTTTTGTACAATTCTCCTTTAAGAGGGCGTGGCAAGGGGTGTGTCCTATGCTTGCATACTTTTGCTGATAGGTGTCCCTCATTCCCATCTCAAAAAGTTGGGAGGTATGCACATCTATGCATTTTTAAGCCATTTTTGGAAAGGGTCGGGGACTTTTCTCCCCGCAGCAGATTGCGTTTAATAGACTTCAATGGAGCCACACCAAAACACAAGTGTTGTATTTTTGATGCATTTTTTTTCCCTCCATAACAAACTGAATAGCTAGTTGGTAAGGAGCGGGCAGGGAAGCCGGCCACCGCCTCCTTAACAACCGATGAGTCATTAGCTATCAGCGGGGTTCCCTCAGACAGCTGAATGTAAACACAAGAATTGCAAATCAATAATAAAAAATAAATAAAACCACACAACGCGTGCATAAATCTATACCGGGCCCTTATCCGAGCATGCAGCCTGGCAGGTCAGGAAAGGAATGGGACGAGTGAGTGCATCAGGGGGCAGGGGTGGCAAGGGCCTCTCCCCCACAACCCTGGGTGGTGGTTGTGGGGGTCCACAGGCAGGGGGGCTTATCAGAATCTGGAAGACCCGAATGGCCTGGTATGGATAAAGTGGGGGGGGGGGGGGTCACATGTAATTTCTTTCCTGATTTTTTATTGCTGGCAATTCTTGTTTTTACATTAAGCTGTCAGCGGGGAATCCCGCTGACAGCTGACGACTCATCGGTTGTTAAGGACACGGCAGCCAGCTAACAACCAGCCATTCACAGTTTGTTGAAGAAAAAAAAAGGAATAATCTATAGCCAGCTTAAGGCTGTTGATGCGGTTTTCCGGCGCGTGTTGTGTTTTAGGACCCTCGATTTTAGTACCTTTTTGCATGCAGTTTTCATGCTTTTTTTTTTTTCTCTCTTTGCCAAAAGCAAAAAAGCATGAAAACTGCATGCAAAAAACGTATCAAAATCGAGGGTCCTAAAACACAACACGCGCCGGAAAACTGCATCAACAGCATAGATGTGAACCTAGCCTAAAGCTAGCAATAGATTATTCTTTTTTTTTTTTTTTTTGATCGGCCAGCGGGCTGCAAAAAAAAAAAAAAAAAAAAAAAAAAAAAAAAGGGAAGGGGAAAATAATTCCTCCATCCACACAAGCCTAATAGTGTAATCTTGCGGTATTTCACCACCATGGTTATAGCAACCTGTGTACCAGGCACTGTCACTAGTGCACATGCACGAGATCGGGAGGTGCATGCTGGGTAAACCAGCTGTACTAAATCCCAGAACTCACCGGCTTCAGATGCCCTCACCCAAGATGGCCGTCGACTGCACTTCATCAGGGACCAGTAAACTGCAGATTTGGTAAGCACTTTATGGACAATATTCACAATTCACAAATTTTAAAAATGTTTTTTCAAGCAGCATGGGAATGTGTTTATGGAATTTTTCATTAGCAGACTGTAGCCTCTTTTTAAGTAGGAAAGATCAACAAACTGGTCTCCCTCCCCTCTACCAGGTGACACCCACCATGCCGGTGTTCTATCAATTTGTGCCCTCTATCATAAAGTGCCCGCTCATGCAGAGGAAGGGCACTTCAGCCAAGTTGCCGCTCAGCTGGAGTGACGTGACCATAGCGCATGCGCACATCGTAGGAGGGTTTTTCGACGGGCGATACTATTTTACGGGCACAATTGAAAGTTATGCAGAGAGCGGAGGGACACCGTAGATGTCACATTGTGCCTCGCTGAAAACCCGTGGCACAATATGACAAATACAGTGTCCCTCCGCTGTTTGCATAACATTACATTGTGGCCCAGAAATGGTATCTATTGTCGAAAAAAGGCACCTACGATATGCGCATGCGCTATGGGACGTCACTAGCTGATCGGCAACTCAGCTGGAGTGCCCTTCCTATCGGCACATGCGCGGGCACTTTTCAACAGCGGGCACATATCGACAGAAATCGGGTGCCAGGTCAACAGGAGGGACAGCAGAGCCCAGGAAACATGGCTGGAGGCCTGCACACAGGCAAATGTGCAAGAGGTGCATAGAAGTGATCAGGTGGTTGTACAGCCAGTTGATCATTTCCGCCCCACAGCTGATCAAATTAACACACATTCCTATCTGCTGTAACATCCCGGAGTGCCATCAAAGAGTGCCCCTCCCGCAGGTTCTGCGGGTATATAGCATCCACAGGTAGCAGAAGGAGGAGGATCCAGGCTGCTCTGTGCAAAACCAACTGCACAGGAGGAGGTATGACATGTCTGTTATTAAAAAAACAAAAAAAAAAAAAAAACAACACACAAGACTTTAGTATCACTTTAACCGCTAGTGAGATCGAGCCCTTAAAATTCCAAATGCATTTCATTCTTATTTTATTAATTCCCTTCAATCATAGGTGTGCGCAGCCTCTTGCATTAGGGTGTGCACCCCAAAGCTCAAATACATATGCATGTGTATATGTACTGAAGGTGTCAGTAGGGCAGTGGACAGTGTAATTTTGTTAATTTTCTTTTCCCAAAATTTTTGGGCTTGTGTAACATTTTTGGGGGGATAAAATATCAGTGGTCTAAACAGGGGGGGAATATGCAGCACACAAGGCAATTAGGGTGTGCCCAGGCACACCTGGCACACCCTGTGCGCACGCCTATGCCTTCAATTTATAGTATAATTGGCATAAACCAACAATTTTGATCTTCTACATGGGCAGCCTGGACTCAGTTCCAAATCTCTGATAAATACCGTAAAACGATGGCTTTTGCATACAGTAAAACACGCAAGGTAGCGCATCATGCATACGTTCGTTCGCTTTTAAGCTTTCACAAGCAGGGCCCTCGTAACCTTCTAGCAGTCATATGTATTGTACCGTCCTCCCTTTCTATTGTAAAGCTCTATGCAAACTGTTGGCGCTGTAAAACCCTGAATAGTAATAATAATAGTGCGCTGCGTTATAGCCCATTAATTTCGAATTGGCCGCCTATCACAAGGCTCCTCGAGGCATAAAGACAACGCAGTGCACCCTGGTGTGAAAGGGTCCTTTATAAAGCACACAAAGATTTTTTTTTTTAATTACCATTTTACTGAAAACTATTCAAGATTTCTTTTGTCATTTTTTTTATAACAGGTCCACTTTGGAATGCTGTAGCTTATGACGTTCATGTGTCACAGTGACACGTCAGGAGAGGTGGGTTTTGGGGGGGGGGGGGGGGGGGGGGAGGGTCAGTCTCTGCCTGGTGGTGACTCGTGCCGGGAAGCGGTTAAATTGACTCACGGTGACACCAGCTGCTGCTCAGGAATGCGGCTACATTTTTTTCCCACGCAGACCTGCTGGGTATAATTGGCGCTGAATCAAAAAACGCAACAACGGCCAGACTTACCTAATGAAACACGGGACCGGGAGCCGCTGTGACAGAAATAGCACTACAGACACAGCAGGAATGTCCTCCCGTCATAATAAATGCAATCCACACCATTCCCATTAATCCCACCATTGCCCCGGGGGATGCCAATTTGCTGCAATTCAGAGTCGAGTGTCATTGTTGGTTTACTAAATAAAAAGGAGGAGAGCTATAAAATGGCTAATGTCCTGCTTCCGTAAGAACTTGCTGTAGCCAGGGATTTTTTCTCCCCCTTCCTTGGGAAAAAAAGGTGCAGGCCCCCCCCCCCCTCCATGTCAACCCTTGTCTCCACCCCCTACCCACCCCCGAGCACCGTACCGTGGTCCCAGACCCCATCTACCTACCAGGACCTCCCCCTAGAACAGTGACGGTGAACCTTGGCACCCCCAGATGTTTTGGAACTATATTTCCCATGATGCTCAGCAACACTGCAGAGTGCATGAGCATCATGGGAAATGAAGTTTCAAAACATCTGGGGTGCCAAGGTTCGCCATCACTGCCCTAGAGAATACAGAGCCAAGTATTGTTTTGTGGTGCATGGAATTTGTTAACAAGAAAAGCAGTAAAAGAGATCTCCTTCAGCCAGCAACAATAAATCCCCCAGCAACAATAGATCCACCAAAGCAAAATATAGATCTCCGAGCACCAAAAGACCCCTCCCTCAACAGTTGATTCCTCCTATCAACATAAGACCCCCAGCATCAACATCTCCCCCCCCCCCTGCCAACAAACTACCCCCCCTCCCCCGTAAAAAATAGATCCACTCCAGCGACAGACCCCAACAGTAACAGATCTCTGATCAATCAGCATCAACAGCAGTCGTGGCTGGGGGGGGGGGGGGGGGGGTTCTCTTTTTTGGGGGGGGGGTGGCAACAACCCCCCCCCCTGTGCGCTGACTGCCGGTCCGGCACTTACCCCATCTAGGTGACAGGTAGCGGGCATTGTCAGCGGCATTGGCTCACGTGTCCTTTCCTCCATCATGACGGCCGCGTGTCTCCGCCCCTCCTCCTAGGCATCCAATAGGATTGCCTGTCCTTTCAGCCAATCGTGTGACAGGTCTCAAGACCCGCTTCTTGATTGGCCAGGAGGAGGATCGATGTTACAATAGCGAACATTTATTCGTCACCGAAACACACCTAGGTGGACTCGCCCCGCAACCCACCCCCCCATTGGAATCCATGGCATCCGGCGTCCTGAAAGGGGCCGGACGTATGGATAGGGGGCGGCGCCCGTGCTCCATGTAGGGGCCGCCCCTGATCAATAGACCCCTCTCTCAACAGTAGACCCCCCCCTAGCAACATAAGACCCCCTGACAATAACCCCTCTCCTGTAACAATAGATCAATCCCAGCAACTTTTAGACCCCGACAGTAAAAATAGATCTTCCAGCAGCCAGTATCAATAGACCCGTCCCTTAAGTTGTAGACCTCTCCCTTGCAACAATTGACCTCCCCATCCCTCAAGCAACATATAAAAGACACCCCAGCAACAATAGATCCCCTTGTAAAATACCCCCAGTAACAATAGATCCACGCCAACAACAACAGAGCCCCACCACTGACAATAGATCTCCCAGCACCAAGAATCAATACACCCCCCCTCCCCCCAGCAACTATACGTCATCCACCCCAGCAACAATAGACCCCCAGCACCCTTTGCCATTACATACATTCAGTGCTGGAGGTGCCAGAACTGCGTTCCTCCATGATCCCACTGCCCCCACCAATGCAGAAAGCAGTGTTGCCCGATTTGTAGATGGTAGAAGGCCTAAGTCGCCTAAAGAATGATCGACCTCTTTAAGAAATCCGCTGGTCTTCCATGATCATAGATCCACCACAAGGAGGGACCTCCACCTGGCTGGTATTACCGTGGCCCATCTGGTAAAAGTAAGGCTTAAAATCACCCTGCTGACTCTTGAGCTGGCCATACATGGAGCAATTTTTCAGCCAGCCAATCGCCATCACTTTCCATCTACTGGAGAGCGTACAAGTAATCCCCTAAAACCAAGTAAACCTACCACCCACTAGTTCCATCAAACAGCAGAATTGGGTTGATTGTGAATCAAAACTGGCCAATAAATCTAGAGCTTTAATGTATAGTTTATTGATCGAAAAACAAAACAAAACAAAACAAAAAACACCCATAGCCAGTTTTTGTATTTTTCCTTCGGGTTCAACCAGGGGCAAATTCTACCCCATCTCCTTGACCAGAAAAGACATTGGTCGTTTTTTTAAAGCGTATATTAGAACTGTCAATGTTTTAACTGCTGTCCATTGTTTCCTGATCCTCGAACAAAGACGTGCCATCCTTCTGGAGGTGGCTGAAGACAATGGGGGCGATTTACTAAGGCTGGATTCACATCTATGCAGTTTTAGTGATTTTTGCATTTTGCAAATTTGTACTACAGTCCATTTAACATGGTTTCCTATGGAACACGTTCTGCAGTGCAAATCTGCGAAATGCAAAAAGCACTAAAACTGCATAGGTGTGAATCCAGCCTTAAAACGCAAGAGTCTAAAATCTGGTGCAGCTCTGAACAGAAACCAGCTTCCAGCTGTTATTGTCAAAGCTTGAGTGAACAAGCTGAAGTTAGAAGCCGATTGGCTACCGTGTACAGCTGCACCAGATTCAGAGTGCTCTAGTTTCAGTAAATCTTCCCCAATGAGTGTGGCCCTCGTGAGGGGAAATAAATTATAGTGTTAGGCCTCATACACACTGGACATTTTTTAATGCGAGGGATGTCTGGAGTTTTTTTTTTCATGCACAGATAGGCGTTTAGAGAAGTTAAGAAGCAGAAGAAAAAAAAAAAAAAAAAAAAACACAACACAACTTATTTAAATTCACTTTGTCTTTGCAAAACCCAGTTATTACCTTGTAAAAATAAGGGTGACACACTGTGCTGTATATAACCTGTGCAGAAAGAAGAGCTGAGGGGGGCCTAGCAGGCTCCGCCTACTACAGGCTGCCTGCAAAAAAAAAAAAACTACAGAAGGGGCGGAGACAAGACCAGTCACCCTGCACAAGGAGAGAGCGCAGCAGTTAGCGGTCTTTATTACAGGAAGGAAAAGTCTCACACTGAATCACTGCACAGATGCGAAAGAAACACAAAAAGCTCACCAAGATTCAGCGAAGAATACACATGATGAATGGATTCAGAATATACAGTATGTGTTTATCCCGGAGTTCAGGTTCAACTATTCAGCATTGTTCAAAAACTGAAATTGTTTTGGGTGGAGCGTTTTTTTTTTTTGTTAACCACTTCAGACCTGCGCTATAGCTAAAGGATGACGTCCATGGACGTCCTCCCAGAACTGTGCCCCCTGGGGCACACATCCGGGGTGCGCTCTGTGATCGAGGTAAAGCACCAATCACATTGGCCCTTTACCATGAGATCAGCTGTGTCCAATCACAGCTGATCGCATGCAAATAAACTTGCTAGATATCAGCCGGTAACTAGCAAATGGGATGGGCCATTTACACAGATAATCAGGGGACCACCCCGCCCCCCCCCTCCCGGTCGCTCAGTCAAACTCCCCCTCCCCCCATCAGCCCCGCACTTACCCCATCTAGGTCACCTGCAGCTTCAGCTCCTTCCTGCATCTCCTCTTCCTCAGTGGCTTCACGGGGGCTTCCCCCCCCTCTTTCTCTTGGTGACCCGCCCCCGATTATCAGTGCAGCCCCATAAGTGCCCCCCCCCATCAATGCTGCCTATCAATGCTCATCAGTGCAGCCTCGTCAGCGCACATCAGTCAAAGGCGAAAAATTACTTATTTGCAAATTTTATAACAAACTAAGATAAAAAGTTTTTTCTTTAAAAATTTCGTTTTTTTTTTTGGTTTGTTTAGCAAAGGGATTAAATACCATCAAAATAAAGCTTTGTCTGTTGCAAAAAAAAAAAAAAATATTATAAAAACTTCATACGGGTACGGAGCGATTGTCATTCAAAGTGTGACAGCTGTGAAAGCTGAAAATTGGCCGGAGCAGGAAGGGGGTGAAAGTGCCCGGTATTAAAGTGGTTAATGAATCGGATAGCCAATAGTTTATATCTTCTTGTCTGTTACATTTCTATCATCACCTCATTTAAAAAAAAAAAAAAAAAAAAAAAAAGGTTAAAAAATATGTATCATATAAAAGAACCACAAAATAAAAACTAAAATAGAACCTTTTGAAGTCGTTCTTTTCATTTAAAAAAATGAAATCTAAGCACAATGATGCCCCGCCCCCCATAGAGGGCTTTTTTGTATCTCTGAAAATCACAGTCCTGGGCGATATGTGAAGAATTATGGAATCAAAAGGAACACGGGAACAAAAACAGCAGCGGTTATCAGCCATCTACAATGGAGCTGGATGGTGCGAGGTTTAATTAATTCCCTGCACAGCCAGATAACCACACAACATGACGGAACAAAGTGGCCACTTCCAGGATCGGGGAGGTTCATTTGTACGGAAATAAAAATAATAAGAGAGCGACAGATTGCCTGGGGAACAATACAGAACAAATAGGCATGTTTCAGAGACAAAGCCCCCATCACTCCATCCAACATGAAGCGTGAAAAGGGAGATTGCAGATGAAGATGCCCCAGACGGGGTTCTGCAGGGAGGCCATTGGCTTATTGCTTCATCAGGACCGACCGCGAACAAAAAAATAAAAAATAAAAAAAAAATAAAACTAAAAAACACAAAACACCACATTTTACCTCTTCTGTCCTTGGCATGTCAGGGACCCAACAAGATAGGAAGACACTTTGTGAGTTCCAGGTTCCCGTAGAGCAGTGGTTCTCAACCTCAGTCTTCAAGTCGTACCCCCCCCCCCCCCCCCAAACAGGCCATGTTTGCAGGCTTTCCTTTATCATCATGCACAGGTGCTTTAAATCAGAGTCAAGAGAAATTCCCAAAACATGGCTTGTTGGGGGGGTACTTGAGGACAAGGTTGAGAACGACTGCCGTAGAAGACTATGGTGGTCATCTTTACTGCAACAAATTCAGATTACCATAGGCCCTGTTCACATATCACGTAACAGGTCACGATTTTTCCAGCTCACGATTTTTGTCATGCGATTTTCATGCGACTCCGTTTCGGGCATAGGGCAGATGTCGCAGTCCCGCAAAAATTTAAAAAAAAAATAAATAAAAAAAATAAATAAATAAAACACACCACACACGCTGATCGCCGCCATTATTAGTAAAAATACATAAATAAAAAAATTCCATAAAAACATCCCATAGTTTTTAGACGCTATATCGTTTGCGCGAACTAATCAAAATACACTTATTTGGATTTTGTTTGCCAAAAATAAGTAGCAGAATACATATTGGCCTAAATTGATTTAGAAAATTCGATTTTTTTCATTTTTTTTTTTTTATTTAATATGTTTTATAGCAGAAACTAAAATATATTGATTTCATTTCATAATTGTTGCTCTTTTTCTGTTTATAGCGCAAAAAATTAAAACCGCAGGAGGTGAACAAATCAAATTGTGGCGGGGGGGGGGGGGGGGGTGGGACGGACACCACAACAATTTTATTTGGGTACAGCGTTGCACGACCGCGCAACTGTCAGTTAAAGTAACGCAGTGCCGTATAAAAAAAAAAAATGGCCTGGTCACGAAGGGGGTAAAACCTTCTGGGGCTGAGGTGGTTAAGTGCCCACTCACACCAGGTGCAGTAGAATTACATTTAACTTCTATTCCAGGGCAGTCCCATCGCAATACAAGGCAAAATCCTGTGTCTCCTACTGGCCCGGTTCACCAACGTGTTGTGGCATGCGCTATTTTTTTCAGAGCAGTGCAATCATTCACCTTACACTGCACAGCGGGCAAAAATGTCATGTCATTTCAAAAAGTTTTTTTTTTTTTTTTCCTCCAAACTAAAAAAGGGGAAACCGTGCAATGTGGTTTGCGATTTGATCCTACCGCATGACCCTTAAGGGTCCATTCACACCAGTGGATGCGTGATGCGGTGCGTATAACACACACCCCTGATGGTGTACATTATGCAAACCCACTGTCATGTGTTGTACCGTGCATCACAGCGTTTTTTGTTTTTTTTATTTTATTAAATTTGACAGTCCATTTTACTCTTATGTGAAGCAGCACGTCACAATGCATTACGTAAAAATATAACCCATCCTACTTTTTTGTAGTGCACACCAATGCAACGCATTGGTGTTAACGAAACTAATAGGAAAAAAAACAAAAAAAAACAAACACATATGGCCTTGTCTATTCATTGAAACCAAGTTGGCCAACACAGCCCAACAGGACTGGTGTGAATAAGCCTTACAAAGCTATGGTAGGCATCTTTACCAAAAACTCAGCACTCCATTTGGTGATGGCGCCTTTATAGTTTATACAACGCTATGGTGGGCATCTTTACACTAAAAATCCAGCAGCGCGTGATAATGTACCAAAATTCAGCTGGCTTGGTACATTGTATACAAGGCTATGGTGGTCGGCTTCGCAGAAACTGCAAAAATTCAGCATTGCTTTATAGAGTATGAGGCTGCAGCTTGCCTCTCCCTTATATAATGCTATGGTAGGCACAGCATCTCACAAAAGTTAGTACACCCCTCACATTTTAGTAAATATTTTATTCTATCTTTTCATGTGACAACACTGAAGAAATGACACTTTGCTACAATGTAAAGTAGTGAGTGTACAGCTTGTATAACAAATGTGTAAATTTACTGTCCCCTCAAAATAACTCAACACACAGCCATTAATGTCTAAGCCGCTGGCAACACAAGTGAGTACACCCCTAAGTGAAAATGTCCAAATTGGGCCCAAAGTGTCAATATTTTGTGTGGCCACCATTATTTTCCAGCACTGCCTTAACCCTCTTGGGTATGGAGTTCACCAGAGCTACACAGGTTGCCACTGGAGTCCTCTTCCCCTCCTCTATGACGACATCACGGAGTAGCAAATGTACACTTTTATACAAGCTGTACACTCACTACTTTACATTGTAACAAAGTGTCATTTCTTCAGTGTTGTCACATGAAAAGATAGAAGAAAATATTTACAAAAATGTGAGGGGTGTACTCACTTGTGTGAGATACTGTATATCTGTATCAAGAACAAGCTCAGCAGTGCTGTATATAGAGTAGAAGACGACAACTTGCTTTTTCCTTCATATAATGCTATTGCATAGCTCCCAACTGTCCCGGATTTCGAGGGACTGTCCCTCATTCGGTCCCTCTTTCCACATTGGTCCATACAGTTGTATAAAAAAGCACTACCTACTGTGCCTTCAAAATATTCATACCCCTTGAATTTTTCAACTTTTTGTCAGGTTACAACCAAAAACGTAAATTTATTTTATGTGGCACTGTACCCATCAAAAAGGGTTTCCCAGTGCTAAACCTTTCATCCAATTTCTAAATTGCTGCATTTGTAAATTCCAAAAGCCAATAGAAAGGAATAGTAGTGTTAAAAAAGCACTTGTGGGTTTAACCAATCATTTTTTTTAATCAATTCTCCTTTAAGGGTAAGTGTGTGTGTGTGTGGGGGGGGGGGGGGGGGTGCCCTATGCCTACATACTTTTGCTAATAGGTGTCCCTTATGCCGCGTACACACGGTCGTACTTTTCGTCTACAAAAGTCCAACAGACGCTGATGGACTAAAGCTGGCTGGTAATCCGATCGTGTGTGGGCTTCTCCGGACTTTCAACCGACTTTTTTAGCCTCAAATACGACGTACTTTAGATTTGAAACATGCTTCAAAACTTTTACTTCGTACCTACGACGGACCCCGAAATCCGCTCGTCTGTGTGCTAGTCCGACGGACAAAAAGCCACGCTAGGGCACCTATTGGCTACTGGCTATGAACTTCCTTATTTTAGTCCGGTGTACGTCATCACGTACGAATCCGACCGACTTTTGTGTGGTCGTGTGTAGGCAAGTCCGGTCGTTAGAAAGTAGGCCGCAAGTCCGCGGCAAGTCCACCGAAAGTCTGCCGGAAGTCTGTCCGACAGGCTGTCCGACTTTTGTAGACGAAAAGTACGACCGTGTGTACGCGGCATTATTCCCTTCTCAAAAAGTTGGGAGGTATGGCCATGGTTGTTCTATAGAAGTGTTTCTCAGCCGGGGTGCCATCAGGGATCCACCAGGGTGCTGCCAGCACAGTATGCAATTTTCTCTGGATCAGCATCAGAAGTTGCCAGGGGGGCAGGCAGGCTGGCTGCCAGCACCATAACCGCCAATGATGCTCTAGGGCCAGGATGCACGGTGTCATTCATTGCTATGGTAGTGACAGCTGTCTCGCCCACACCACGGCAATACATGACTGATCCAGCACAGGCAGCAAGTAGGGCCGCCCCCAGCATTCAGAAGAAGACAGAAGTCCACCTCCTGCCCTCTGCCATGCTGCTGAAGCCAAAAAGGTAGGGGGTATAATTAAATATATATATTATACACACAAACAAAACTCTGATGTAATGGGAGGGCACAAACACCTTGTGCCCAACCTGTGGCCCTTTGTTAGATAACGTGGGGCCCTCATCCCGAGCACTCAGTGGTTTCCATACCCAAGTTGTTTGGCCCAGAATGGGATCACTACTTTGTGGTGCAATTCCGTGCGTTGCGTAAAGTCAGCCTGTGGAAATGAATGGGTTGCTGATGCACACCGACCCACCGAAAACTGGATGCAGTCATCGTGTGCAACACAACCATTGTGCTACGTGGTACATAACAGCACAGACGTGTTGCATTGCAGGGTCATTTGAAATGAAGGGCACAGCAACACAGTAATGCGTGTGATAATGCTTACAGCCGAACCACACTGCATCCGAGCACCACAAACCAAATATTGCTACTTAAAGCGGAGCTTGCACCCTCTCCCGCCGTCCTTCCACTGCCACGTTTAGCACTTTTTGGTGGGGGGGGGGAGGAAACGAGACAAATACCTGTCAAGACCAGGTACTAGGGCTGGGGGAAAAAAATGGATTTAAATCTTGAATCGAGTGGAGAGGTCAAATCGATTCAAAATTTAAACAAATAGATTTTTTTAGATTTTTTTTTTTCACTGCGCCGGTCCTGAGGCGCTGCAGGCATGAGTTTTCAGGCGAGGCCGCGGCTTCGGCCTAGTCCGCGGACTAGGCCAAAGCCACGGCCTCGCCTAAAAACTCATGCTCGCAGCGCCTCAGGACCGGCGCCGTGAAAAAAAAAAAAAAAAAAAAATCTAAAAAAATCTATTTGTTTAAATTTTGCAAAGTCTGCAAAGCCGGACGCCGCGGACTAGGCTGAAGCCGCAGCCTCACCTAAAAGCTCATGCCCGCAGCGCCTCAGGACCGGCGCAGTTTCCAAAGATAAAAGAATCGGGAATCGAGTTTTTTTTTTTAAGAGAATCGAAGATTTTTTTCTTTAAAGAAAATCTCCCAGCCCTACCAAGTACCTGCTCCCACTTCCAGGTAAGATCGCCACACGGCGATCTACAAAATTTCCAGCCCCTCCTCCTTCCCGCCCTCTGCCTTCTGGAACACACACGTCCCAGAAGACAGCGAGACCATTCAGAAAACACAGCTCTACTACTGCATGCACAGTAGGAAAGGCTTAACTTCCAGTTTCCCTTGGTTAAGATGCCGGCGCCTGCACCCGAAGCCGACATCACGAGATCCCTGGAAAGGCAAGTGTCCCTCTATTGAAATTCAGCAGCTACTGTATTTAAAGCTGCTAACTTAACAGGCTGGAACTCCACTTTGATTCACTTTTAATAATCAAAGCAAACTCCCCCTCCATCCGCATCTCCATGCTTTATTTCGCAAATCACTTTTAATTATTCTGGGTGTGGCCATCTTGAGTAAGGGCAGATGATTCATGTAGCATTTACTTCCTGGAATCCATCTGCCCTTAGCTCAGGCACGCAGGTGTTCCGTCAGATTAGGCGACCTGTCAGATCTGGTAACGGAAGTGACGTTACGTCATGGACATCTTGGTACACCCTGCACTCGTCCGCAGTAAACCTGCAGTCAAAAGGCGGCAAGCAGACTTTTTTTTTAATTTTTTTTTATTTTTTTTTTTACACCCACCGGAGTCTGGCATTTCACACTTATTTTTACCAGTAAACTGAGCTTATATGGTGAAATACAGCATTTAGAAATACGTCTGACTGTTTTGATGTTGAATTTTAAAAGCAGCGGCAAGCCTGCTCATCTCACATGTATTGCTAATCTGACAGAAGAGCGCTGCTTTTAAAATTCAACATTAAAATAGTCAGACGGATTACTGGTAAAAATAAGTGTGAAATGCAAGACTCCATTCAGGTGTTGATGGGGGAAATCAAGCGATTTTTTTTTCCTGCAACCCATGGTTACAGGAAAGAAAAATCACATCATCTATGGTCCGTCTTAGTTTAGGAGCGCATGAATAAGTAGTGTCGCTTACCCCATTTCTAGCTCCAGCGTTGCCTGCGAGTTCTGGGCTGTGAGTGGTCCCTCTGTGGGATCCCGGCTGCATTCACACCTGCGCGTTTTCAGAACGTGCGCAGAATTGTAAAGGTAAACATTAGATGTTAAAAGGCACCCCAATCACAGTTAGACGCTCAATGCAGCTCATGCTGACCGGGCATCAAAAATGTAGTTTTTACAAGTGCTTTATTTTCTCCTGCCTCTTAGCCAATGTGTGTATGCACACAGTCATTTATGGGCGTTTAGAGGCTAAAAAAAAAGGGAAGCATAATTTGCGCATTCAGGAGAGGAGTATTTCAGCAGAAAAAACGTGAAACGCACCTAAACGCCTGTAAGCGCGCCTAAAGCTAGGCACCTTAAGTGCTTGAGCATTCATTCATTCCAATGGTCAGAACAAATATTCTGGTCAGTGTAATGAATGAACGGCCAAATGCTTGATGTGCCTAAATGCATTGGAAAAACATGGCTTTATGCGTGTGTAAGCTGCGCTTGGAGCAAAAGGCGTCCAGAGGAAGAATAAGAAACGAAACATCTTGTGTGCATGAGGCCAAAAGGTTCTAGAGCTTCTTTGGCGCATTTGTCGCACATAGGGCAACCCAAGTGAAAATGCTGCCCTATGTGCAACAACGCACAATACTTACCAAAACAAACAGAAAAAAAATTAAAAAAATAAATAAAAAAAAAAAAGAGAAGAGAAAGAGCACACATGAATGGGGGTTCCAGCTACGCTAGGTGTAGATGGGGCTTTACTGTACACAAGGAGGCAAGCTTGCGAACGTGGCCCAAAGGTGCTTAGAGAGGACGTTGCAGTTAATGGGTCACACAGATTGAAGGACCCTTGCTGGAGCCAGAAAGGAGGTGCACCCCTGAACTAAACGAGCATTCAACCCTTGCAGCACCGGAGGGGGGCACTGCAAGGGTGGATTTTTTCCTAATTCCTGGAGTTCAGATTTAAAAAAAAAAAAAAAAAAAAAAAAAAAAAAAAGGTACATTACCTTCAGCAGAGCCCCGATGACTAATTTGTGCAAACTTCAAGACAAAAAGTAACCGTTGTTGTTGCCCACAGCAACCAAAAATTTCCCCTTTCAGTCTCACATACTGCACCGAAAAGCTAAAAAAAAAAAAAAAAAAAAAAAGGAGAAACAGCGTCTCCTTCTGATGTTTCCTACTACACCCTGAACATCCTCGTGCTCCACTTTCACACTCACAAAAGGTGGAGAGGTGACAGGAACCACAACTATTTCAAAACGTTTCCTTCTCCTTCATGTCGGAGTGCGATAGGCACGAGAGGGGCATTACTCACACAAGGTTCCCCTTTGTTCCGTTTGCCCAAGATCACTGCTGACCTTATGACCTCCATCCCCATTTCTGCAGAATGCAATAATTGTGCTATAGCTGCAGTTGTCCATAGCAACCTGATTTCAGTTACCTACATCCCTGGTTGCCATGGGGTTGCATCACTGCTCTGATTAGAAGCACAAAGTTTTCTTTTTTTTCCCCTACAAGACTTTCCAGGACGCGAGACAAAGTCATCGGTCCTGCAATGCAGTCTGAGAGAATCTTATTGCGGTTCATTGACGTTCAGCACACAGGTGACCTCTGCAGTGTCCGGCGTGGGATCCAGGGTGTGGCATTGGGTTCCTGACTCTCTGAGTCGCATCTTATTGATTTATAAAGAGTCAGCAAAGGTTCACATGGACTAAAAAGCCATTCACATTAACCCCCTTAGGGGAGTTGTGTCCCCCAGCTGCTAAGGAACTACATGGACCACCATACCCTGCCCCTCTTAGGAGGGCTTGTAGTTATTAAGAATATATGCAGCAGATCAGCAACAATAAAAGGATGAATTATGAATTATTATTATTATGAATTATGATGAAATTATGTAGGCTGGACTGCCCACTATGCAAGCTCTTGGCAGGCCATTCTATTAAACTGAAAAGCACAATAAAAGGAGGCAGGTGGGACAGATAACGGGACACAGCCACCGGCTTACCAGGGGAGGCCATGACAACAACTGGGACAGGTGGTCTTAAGGGTCAAGTCCCAATGATCCACCAGCGTCAGGATGGCTCGTATGACATGACCCCCAAAACATCTGTCCCATGCCTTCTCTGATAAGCTGGCACCAGATCCAACCTGCCACCACCTATGGCATCGGTCTTTGGCTCACCATCCCATGAAACCTTTGTTACCATCACCCATGGCATTGCTCCTTGGCTCACCAGCCCATGAAGACATTGTTGGATCAGTACTAGAGATTCTTCAGACATTAGCCTTACCTGGCCAAATGATTGCCCCCCCCCCCCCCCCCACCTTTAATGCAAGAGTCTGGCTGGCTCTGGTGGCCACCCACCACAGATCATTGCTCAATGTCTACCAGTGCCTCAAGAGTAGATATTGTACGCATGCACATGATGGGCAATAGAGCACACGTGGGACTTGCGTCCAAAGTGTCATGGTGAGCCCTTCATTCAGAGCTCCCTCAAAAGCGGAAACTCAACTCAGTCTGTGAAGGCAGCCAGGAGAATGAGGGCGATGGGTAGATGATACAACCCATGTTCCATCCAGCATAACCGTGATGTGCAAGAGGAACCCAAACAAATTCATGGAGAGAACATGAAAACCTAGCCTTTTATGCCTGCTGGGAATTAAACTTAAGACCCTTGTGCTGCCAGGAACCCCTACATTGTTTAGGGTGGCCAAAGCTAAGTTTGGAAGGTGATCTTATTTCAAACACTAAACATTAATACAGCAAGCAAAATACGTGAACAAACACTCTTTTGTCTTGACGAAAAATGCAAATCACCTAATCAGATAAAGGAAAAAAAAGAAAAACTAACCAGCATGCTGGAAAATTTCACAACAAGCTCCGTGTCAGGTTCACATAGCTATACTGTTTTATACAGGACACCTAACCCATCTACAGAGGTGGACAAATTGCTGCCAAACTTATTGAGGAACAAAGAAAAAAATACCTGCAAGCCAAGCTTTGAATGGAGGCCACCCCAACACCTGGGTGGAACCTGAACCTATTCAGCTCCCCTGTGGCTCATGTGTTTTGCTCCTCAAACCACTATACAGCCTTTTGTTGACGGGTTCAGAAAGCAATTTTTTTAAAGAAAAAGCTCAAACAAAAATTCTAAACCAGCAGTTGTTTTTTTTTTTAGATGCATTGGCCACTTGGCTCTTAGGATCTGACTTATGGAGCGTTGTGGAAAAGATTCCGGGGAAAACAAAGACGTTACCATCAACTGGAAAACAAGAACTACCACCAATTGGAGTACCAACATTCCATCCCACTTACCTCTGGGTAATAGTCATCCATGTTTCGGCCAGTATGCTATCCAGGTTTTAGATTCCCAAGGATCTCCCAAGGCAGAGCCGTACCAACTCCAGTTTCTAAAAATCCGGCACAGCGCAATGGACGAATCGTAGATAACTCCCCGTGCAGAGCGTAAACAGGTGATGAAGGGTCAACACAATCCGGCTAGGAGCCTATTCCTGGATCCCGGTGCAGGCTGTATTGTAGTCAGCGAGCAGTGACAAGGGGAAGGTGGGGGGGGGGTCCTTATACAATACAGATCATTGAGCATCACAGGCTTGATAAAGAGGACAACTCAACAGAGGTAGATAAGTGTCTCCTGGCCCCTTTTGGGGTCCTTTGTTCCTAATAAGAGGGGTGAATTGAGGGCAGATAGATGGGCATCCCACCTCAATGGGCAGCCGCAGCCTTGACTGCAATGCTCCCAGACACTCTCACATCTCCTTGTGACTCAGTCATCCTGCATTGAGCAGGTTTTTAACTGAACTCAGCTGCTCCCAGACAACTCCTCCTATGGAGGCCGAGCCTCGCCGTGTCAGATCCCCTCCCAGACGAGGCTTCTGTGCAGCACCCAATGTTGTTCTACAGGCACAAAGAACTGACACCAGCCTTCATTGTGCTGGAGGATCACATGCTTCATAAATAACCATTGATACGCACAGCTCCGGGCAGGCCGGCCATAGACGTGGTCAGAAGATTCGATCGTGAATTAAATGCGCACGATCGATAACGCTGAGCGTTTATGTACCCTCAGGCTCCAGTCACACCAATGCGTTTTTAACATGCAGAAACGCAGGACATTATTTTTAACTTGGGAATCCTATGGAACACATTCACATCAATGCATTTTTGTGCCTCTGCGATTTTTGTAAGGGGTCAGGGACTTTTTTTTTTTAAATGCAAAACGCTGCTTTGTTCGCGTTTTTGGTTCAATAGACTTCAACGGAGAGGCTGCAGAAAAGCCTGTAGTGCGTTTTTGCCACGATTTACGTTTTTTTTTATTCTGCCCAACAACAAATTTGCCCAAAAAAATTTAAAAAAAAACGCAAATCAAAACGCAAAAAGCACTTCAGAAACGCTCAAAAGCAACATGCATAGGTGTGAACCGAGCCTTATGGTGGCCATAGATGCTCCGATAAATGATCGATTTCTTTTCTGATTGATCTCTTCCAATACCAATAATTGATCTATAGAGTACAACCCTTTTCATTTATATGCCACATGCGTAGAAGTGGATTGATCGCAAGTTATTGATCCCATGAATTTCATAATTTAATTGAAAGATGATCAGATTTATGACCAAGGCATCTCAGTGCTGCAGATTGATGCAAAAAACGATCAATATTTTTTCAACTGATCGGAAAGGAACTACCGCCTATTTAATTGTTTGATTGAATTGCACATTGATCAGATAATAATATTGGAGGATCAGACATTTGATAAATAGCTATTGATAACACACAGCTCTTGGGAGGCTGGCCATAGATGCAAGACGGCGGTTCCGAAGATATGATTGCGAATTAAATGCGGTTGATCGATAAGGCTGAGCGTTTATGTACCCTGATGGTGATCATAGACGTATCAATAAATGATCTATTTCTTTTCTGATTAATCTCTCCCGATAGGTTGTACACTATAGATAGATTATTGCTATTTAATTTATATGCCACACATGGGGAAGTGGATTTCGATCGACTGATCACAAGTTATTGATCCCATGAATCTCATAATTTAATTAATTGAAAGATGTTCAGATTCATGACCAAAACATCTCAGTGCTGTAGATTAATGAAAAAATGATTGACTGATCGGAAGGGAACTACTGCCTATTTGTTTGATTGAATTGCACATTGATCAGATAATAACATTGGAGGATCTGATGTTCGATAAATAGCTATCTATAACTCGCAGCTCTCTCAGGCTCCAGTCACATCTATGCTATGTTGCTTTTGAACGTTTCTGCAGTGCTTTTTGCTGTGCTTTACGCGTTTTTGTAACCGCATTTTTACCGCGATTTTATCGCCACTTTGCAGTGATTTGTGTTTTGCGATTTGTGTTTTTTTTTTTACCTTCACTGTATATAGCTGGTTGCTAAGGAGCGGGTTGGGACCATGTCCTTAACAACCGACGAGTCATCAGCGGGCTTCCCCACTGACAGCTGAATGTAAAAACAAAAATCGGCGGCTAAAAAAAATTCTCAAAAAAACGGCGTGGGGTCACCCCCCAAAAGACAATACCAGACCCTACGGTCTTGTATGGATTCGGAGGGGGCACCCCCATGCCAAAATTTAAAAAAAAAGCGGGGTAGGGTCCTCCCCGAAATCCAAACCAGACCCTTATCTGAGCATGCAGCCCGGTAGGTCAGGAAAGGGAATGGACGAGCGAGCGCCCCCCCACCATACCAGGCCGCATGGGGTGGGGGTGGGGGGGTGCTTTGGGTCCTTTTTAATAAAGGACTTGTCAAAAACCGGCTCTTGTTATTTTTACATTTCACTGCTTTTTTGTTGAATGGGTAGGGGTACCCCCTACCCATTCACATAGGAGGGGGCGGAGGGGGTTCCCTTGTTAAAGGGGGTTTCCAGATTCCAATAAGCCCCCCCCCCCGCCCGCAGACCCCGGCAATCACGAGCCAGGGTTGTCGGGAAGAGGCCCTTGTCCCCATCAACGTGGGGGTAAGGTGCTTTGGGGTGGGGGGGGGGCGCAGAGCCGCCCCAAAGCACCCACCCCCCATGTTGTGGGCATGCGGTCTGGTATGGTTTTGGGGCGGGGGCGCTCACTCGTCCCACGCCCTTTCCTGACCTACTGGGCTGCATGCTCGGATAAGGGTCTGGTATGGATTTTGGGAGGGGGGGGCCCCACGCCATTTTTAAAAAAATCTTGGCATGGGGGTGTTCCCTCCAAATACCAGACCGACGAGTCTGGTGTGGTCATAGGGGGGATCCTACGCCGTTTTTTTCGTGATTCTTTTTTTTTTAGCTGCCAATTTTTATTTTTTTTTACATTCAGCTGTCAGCGGGGAAGCCCACTGACAGCTGATGACTCATCGTTTGTTAAGGACGCGGCAGCCAGTTTCCTGACCCCCTCCTTAGCAACCAGCTATATACAGTAAATTTAGAAAAAAACCCACAAATTGCAAATTGCGGCAAAATCGCAGTAAAATCGATGTAAAACCGCGGTACCTGCCTTTTGGATTTGGGTCCAATGAAGTCTATTACATGCAAAACACGGCATTTTACTGGAAAAAAAGTCTCCGACCCTTTCCAAAAACGCAGAGGCACAAAAATGCATTGATGTGAACGTGTTCCATAGGCTCCCAGGTTAAAAAAAATTGCCTGTGAATTAAATGCGCCTGATCGATAAGGCTGAGAGATTATCAACTAAACAGAACCCTTATGGTGGCCATAGACGCTTTGATAAATGATTGATATATTTTCCAATCGATCTTTAGTTGACAACCCATTCAACTGATATGCCACACATGGGAAGTGGATTTCGATTGATTGATCGCGAGTTATCAATCACATCTTTGTTTTCACTATGCATCTCATTGATTGAATTAAAGATGACCGAAATTCTAACCGAAGCATCTCAATGTAAAATCGATCAATTATTTTACCACCCTGGTCGATCGAGTGACCAGAACGGAAGTCATGCCTATTCAATTGCTTGTCGATTCGATCATATTGTTCGCATATTGTTTAGATAAGAACATCGGAGGATCACAAGCTTGATAAATAACCATCGATAGCTCTTGGAAGGCTGGCCATAGGCATGAGAATCATGAATTAATTGTGAACGATCGATAAGGCTGAGCATTTATCGACTGAACAGAACCCTAATGGTGGCCATAGACTCTTTGATAAATGACCGATTTCTTTTTTGATCAATCTCTGCTGATATGAATAATCGATCCATAGTGTGCAACACTTTCAATCGATATGCCACACATGGGGAAGCAGATTTCAATACGGTTGCAAGTTATCGATCGCATCTCTGTTTGAACCATGCAGTCTCACAATCTGTTTGAGTGAAAGATTACCAAATTCATGATCTCAGTGCTGCCGCTTGATGCAAAAATTATCAATAATTTTCTGTCCTGGTCAATTTAATCGGCTGATTAGAAGGGAAGTTAAGCTGATTTGATCATTTTGATCGAATCGCACATCAATTGGATAATAACATCGGAGGATCATATGTTTGATAACCATCTATACACAGCTCTTGGAAGAATAGCCATAGATGCGAGACGGCGATCGGAAGATCCGATCGCATGATCGATAAGGCTGAGGGATTATCAACTGAACTGAATCCTTATGGTGGCCATAGACTCTTTGAATGATCAATTTCTCTTCCAATCGATCCTTAGTTGACAATCAATTAAATTTATATGACACACACGGGGAAGTGGATTTTGATATATTGACCGATTGATTTTGATCAATTGATTGAGTATCCAATCAGAAGGGAAGTTATGTTTGTTCGATTGTTTATTGAATTGATTGTTTATCGATTCAATTATTGTGATTAGATCGCACATCGATTGGGTAAGAAGATTGAATGGCCACCATCAGGCTAGGGTTAGACCTGTATCTAAACAGCCTTTTCTCCGAAAAGAGATCTGTGTTTAAATCGCTGTTCATAGCCATTTGACAAGGAGGGGAGGAGGTGATGTGAAGCCCCCCCACCCCCCGCCTGTTTTAACCTCATAATTGTTGCGCAACTGCGCTGCAACCACATGCATTGCACACAGTTGCGGAGTGATTGCAGTGCTTCCTCATTCGCTTGAATAGGACGCTATCGGTGGGCTTGCTGCCTGCCTTACACAACATGTCAGATCATTTTTGCTGCAGATGTAAAGTGAAGCATAGTGACCATGGCATTTGAGCACCCCCATCCACTGCCATTTCAGCTTACTGATTGTGGCACTCTGGGGTTTAGTCCGGGAGCTCCTCACAAATGTACTTGCCAGGAGTAGTTACCCTGGTCAATTGATAGGGATTTATTGATTTCTCCCTAAGTTTGGCCTTGTTGCAATTTTCTCTTCTACCACTAGGTGGCCGGGTACTTGGCGGTACTAGATATGAGAAGGGCAACTCAAGGTCAGGTTATGGGTATATGGGGTATCTCAGCCAATGGGCAGGGGTTTTCTTGGATCTCTTGGCCTGCTGGGAGGACCTATATATTCGGGTGAGGTCAGGTGATCTATGTTCTGTGCCACCTGGACGGCTGTCTGGGTGGACTTGTGTCGTCTGCCCTGGGCTGCTAGGCCAAAGATTGGACCTATCCCGGGCACATCTGGCTACCAGACTATGTGAGGGCCTATCCAGAAGTAAGAGAGCATTGTAGGGTTTGGATTGCGGCTTACAATCCAACCAGAAGTGACGGTTCTGCCAGCCGGAGAACCTTTCATGGTCGGAGGTAGAAGGGAAGCTGTTACCACTAAGGGACCAACCACCTTATTACCAGGGACCACAGTGAGTAGCTGAAGAAAGTATTGGAACCACATCCTCACCGAAAGGGTACGGTGGAGAATCTGGAAACTTCAGGCTGTGATCAAGTCAGGGACCCAGCCAGAGGAGGTGACGCTTGCAGAGCAGCCTTGTGAGTCAAGTCAGGGACCGAGCCGTGTCGCCGGTTAGCAGGGGTGAAGCTTGAGAAGTATCTGGAGTGCCAAGCTAGGGACTCAGCAGAGAAGCGTGGGTGACGCTTGAGGGAGATACCAGCGCAAACCTTGGAGGAGCTCACGGGATTCAGAGTCAGTCAATCAGAGGGTTTAGTGAGAGACCGGGAGTTCAAGAACTACAAGAGTCAGTTGTAGTGAAGCTGAAAGGACTGTTACGTTTGAGTTAGGAACTGTTGAAGACTGTTGCCATAGGAGACAGCAATCCTACACGTGCAGAAGTGGCTTCTTGCTCGGGCCTTTTCCTGCATGGCTGTCCTCCTATTGAAGTCTCGGAGTCTGCCAATTGAATTTGCAACTACCTAAGGGTGTCCTGGCCCTAACCATCTTTCCTTCAAAAATACAAAAAGGACTATTAAGAGAAATAAAACCTCTTTTACATTCAAGAAGTGTCTGGCGCCCAATGACTTTCACCATCTTTTGCACCCACTATGCCTCACAACCCACCACATACAGGAGGATTTCAGCTATATTTAGCTTGGGAAGTTCTCATTAGACTGGACAAGGCCAGAGACCTTGCTACATGAACAAAGCATATCCCTCTATAGTGTGTACACCAAGAGAAAAAAGGTGACAGGGAGGGAGCTTCAACACACAGTCTGTGATTGACAGCCTCAGCTCTGTTCCCATGTCCTGTGTCAAGGGGGGGGGGGGCGTGTCCCTTCCCCCCAATCAGTTCTCAGAGCTCTCCTCACACTCCTCACTGAGCTCTGCAGAGTTTAACTTAATTTCTCCACCCCCTGTTTTCTGACATCTCAGACAGGCTTTATAAATTCTGGACTTTGAATGGATGTAGGGAACAGAAGACTGCCAATGAACAGGTAAAACTTATGTATGGAGATTTGTTTCATCTCTGTGTAACACCTGAGGCCGGTCACTTCACTGGGTATATGTGAGGGTTTACAACCACTTTAAGGGGGCCCATACATAACCACTTGACCTCTGGAAAGTCCCCCCCCGTTTATTACCAGGCCATTTTTTTGCTATTTGGCACTGCACTGCTTTAACTGGTAATTGCGCAATTATGCAACGCTGTACACAAACAAAATTTATATTTATATAAATTTATATACTTGACAAGGGGTCAAGTGTATATTAGGGAGGAAAAGTGTGGGGTTTGGTGTTAGGGTACAGGAGGGGTTACAGGTAGAATTAGTGTTTGGGTTACAGCCATACCTCCCATCTTTTGAACTTGAGAATGAGGGACATTTCAGGGAGATAGGCGTGCTATGAATGCCACAGCAAAAGGTGGGTGTGGCTAAACATTATCGTAGGAAAGGCTTAAAGGGTGTGGTTAAACACAACCTGGGCTTCCTTGCACCTATAAAATATGGTTTGATTGCTGTGCCACAAGCTTGAGTCCCCAGTGTGAACCAACCCTTAGGGAGAGAGATTGGAGAGAGGGAAGGATCCTTGTTACATGGAAGGAAGGATCACTATGGTATATAGAAGAAAGAAAGGAGGGATCCCTATGGTACATGGAAGGCGGGAAGGAAGGACCACTATGTCATATTAAAGGTAGGAAGGATCACTATGGCACATGGAAGGGAGGAAGGATCACTATGGCACATAGAAGGCAGGAAGGTTTACTATGGCACATGGAAGGCAGGAAGGATCACTATGGCACATGGAAGGCAGGAAGGATCACTATGGCACATGGAAGTCAGGAAGGATCACTATGGCACATGGATGGCAGGAAGGATCCCTATGGCACATGGAAGGCAGGAAGGATCACTTTGGTACATGGAAGTCAGGAAGGATCCCTATGGCACATGGATGGCAGGAAGGATCATTATGGCACATGGAAGGTAGGAAGGATTACTAAAGCACATGGAAGGCAGGATGGAAGGATCATAATGGCACATGGAAGGCAGGAAGTATCACTATGCACATGGAAGGCAGGAAGGATCACTTTGGTACATGGCAGCCAGGAAGGATTACTATGGTACATGGAAGGTAGGAAGGATTACTAAAGTACATGGAAGGCAGGATGGAAGGATCATAATGGCACATGGAAGGCAGGAAGGATCACTATAGAACACGGAAGGCAGGAAGCATCACTATGGCACATGGAAGGCAGGAAGGATCACTATGGTACATGGAAGGCAAAAAAGGGACACTAAAGCACATGGAAGGTAGGAAGGATCACTATGTCACGTGGAATGCAGGAAGGATCACTAAGGCACATGGAAGGCAGGAAGAGAGGGGTGAGTTTGGATTACAGAGAGGGTTATTGTAAGGATTACAGGGAGGGTTAGTGTTATGGTTTGTGGGATACTGGAAAGGTTAGTGTGAGGTTTAGTGCTGGGGTTACAGGGAGGGGGGACAGAAAGTTAGGATTATAGGTAGGGTTATTGTTAAGGTTAGTGCTACATTTACGGGGAGGATTAGTGTTAGGGCTTTTGGGTTACAGAAAAAGTTAGTGTGAGGTTTAGTGCTGGGGATACAGGGAGGGGGTAAAGGAAGGGTTAATGTTAGGTAGGGTTAGAGTTGGGGGTATAGGGAGGGTTGAGGTTTGGGTACAGGAAAGGTTAATGTTAGGATTACAAGGAGGTTTAGTGTTAGGGTCACAGGGAGGTTTAGTGTAAGGGTTACAGAGAGGGTTAGTGTTGCATCTTATCTTTTTATCTATGAATTTCGACAGTCCCAAACACTGAGGCTGTAGTCAATCTTTAGCGTTTTGTGAATGTGTGTATAACCGAACGATTACGGAACGCAAGAAAAAGGCCTGTTGCACTTGTGTTGCTATTAATTGTTTACGGCACCTCAAAGAAAAAAGCATAAAATGTGTTTATTGTGCAAAAAAAGAGGATCAAAAAGCAGCAAAACGCTTAGTTAAAAAACGCACTAAGCTCAATGCACATAAAAGTACATGAGCAACTTTGCTGCGTTTGTGGTATGTAAGAGCAGGCCATTGAAATCAATGGGCTGCCCCATGCATGTGGTGAATACCGCGTACACAAACACGCAAAAAACAGTGCAATTTTGCACATGTTCTCAAAATGTAAACACAGCCTGACTTCAGAACAGATACTCAAATGCATCCATTTTTTTTGGGGTTGCAGCTGGTGCTTAGGGCTGCATGAATGTACAATGGGCAAAAAAAAGAATCACCCCACTTTAAAATAATCATATTTTTGTAGCGTTGTGGCCTGAAATGAAGACAGACACAGATTTTGTTTTATCCAGCTGTATTTATTCACTTTATAAACTTCAGCCAGTCTCTAATGGTAATGCGCACAGATCTCAGCATAGTCCCTGGGCAATCATTACAAACTGAACATGCTGCATGCTGACTGTATGGTGACACTACTGAGTACATGCAGTAAAAATCACAGCCTGCTTGTGGCCTATTGAGGAGGTGAAGACAGAGGGCTGAACCAGAGAAGATACTTCCAGATTCTTCAACCTCTCAAAGATCAGCAAAAGACAGAAAAAATAGCTTTGAAGTTTCCTGCTGACAGGTGCCAAAATGATGTCTTTAACACATGTTAACAAGACCCATGAAATGAACCAAAATAGATGAAAAGATCTCCCTCGGAGACGAAGGGACTTTTGTGGCCCAAAATAAAATTGTTTTTTCACATGACACTTTCAGTGGCTGAACATACAGGAAACAAAAGAGGATTCGGGGGCTTCAAAGCTGCCAGCGCCCTCATCCTGTAGGTGATACCTATGTATACTATATTGTCAAAAGTATTGGGACACCTGCCTTTAGTACACATGAACTTTTTAACGTTCAAAATTTTTATTTCTCTCAGCATAGACAAACAGTAACATGTCTACATTAGCACACTGATGAAAACAACACAGGTATCATAAATCCATAACATAAGGATATAATTGCAAAATTACAAACAAAAAATAAGAGACCTGAAGGCAATACCAAGAACCAATAACAACAACCCCTGAAATGCATGGGAGTGTATATGGAGGCCCTTGGTATTGCTACAGAGCTTGTTACACAAAAAGTTTTTCGTAAGGCACTCCTGATCGGTACAAAGTACTATAAGTCACTGTCAATACTACATCAACAAAGATAAGGTGATGGATATTAAAGAGGGACAACAAGAGGTCCAAAAGGAGAAGAAAGAAAGAAGAGGAAAATCAGAAAAAAATTGAATTAAGGAGACACAAGGAGACCTAGATTAAAAAGAAAGTTGGTGTAGAAGGGGATGGGTCCCGTGCTTTTACCGTACTGCGCGTCATGGATAAGGTAACATTTGTCCCAAGTCTGGTCAAACAACTTACTACGATCGTTAACGATCCCTGCGATTTTTTTTTTTTTTTTCATGAACCATAATCCAAGAGACTTTATGTTTCAGTCATCTAAAGCAGGGGTCTCCAAACTTTTCAAGCAAAGGGCCAGTTTACTGTCCTTTAGACTTTAGGGTGGGCCGGATTCTGGCCATTGGGGGTAGAAAATGCCCTGGGGCCGAGCATCAGTGAAAATAAACATGGTGTTAGTGGTCAGTAGGAGGAGGAATAGTCCTCCATCATTGGCATTAGTGGAAGAAATAGTGCCCCATTGTTGGTGTCAGTGGGAGGAATAGTGCCTCGAGGGCCAGATGAAGGCTAGCAAAGGGCCACATCCGGCCCTCAGGCCGCAGTTTGGAGAGCCCTGATCTAAAAGATACTGAGGGTGTCTTCCATCCCCCCTGCTTAAATAATCTTAGCTGCCAACAGTATGAAGAAAATTAGGCGTTTCAGTGTATGTGGCCACCCAGATGGTAGGTCATTAAGTATTGCTAGATTGGGTGGCTGCTCAATGGAGAGCCCGTCACTTTCTGGAGCATCGAAAACACCCTGTTCCAGGAGGTTCTAATTTTAGGACACTCCCACCAAATGTGAAGATGGAGCCTCGTATATTACATCCCCTGAGCCACTCTGCGGGGGCTGTATTATACATCCTGGACTAGAATAGGGACTAGGGACATAGGGACTAGAAACCATCTGGTCAGAACTTTAAGACTGGCCTCTATCAGAGTAATGTTCAAGATGCCTTTGTAGGAGACTTGAAGTCTGGAACACACACACATGAACTTTAATGGCATCCCAGTCTTAGTCCGTAGGGTTCAATATTGAGTTGGCTCACCCTTAGCAGCTATAACAGCTTCAACTCTTCTGGGAAGGCTGTCCACAAGGTTTAGGAGCAGTGGCGGCCAGTCCATAAGGGGCGCCGCCACCCCAAAGTTCCCAAAGTTAGTTTGCCAAATAAGAAAGCTAATCATAGAACAATTTATTTTTAAATAAATGATAATATGATTAACATTTTTTAACATCTTAAAGTTAAAAAATGTTAGTCATATTATCATTTATTTAAAAATAAATCGTTCTATGTGTGTACACTGTGCGGGGCACCAAACTAATGGGTGTCTATTAGGCCCGTCAATTTTTTACAAGCATGTGATTTGAGCCTGAGGCTCTAATTGGCTTGTCTTAGGTTGTCCTCGGGTCGCAGAGCACTGCGCCCAGAACCCTCCCACTTTTGATTTTAGCGAATCAATATTTGCCATCATGTCACTTCCAGGTTCCGGCTTCTCGTCCCAGACAATCAGGAGGCTGAAGATTTGAAACCCGGAAAGAAGACCGGGTTAACACCGAAGCCGCCGGGCATCAGGGAGCCGTGACAGCCTAGCGCTGGAGAGCTTAGTTTGTAGGAAAGTCTCACGACGTCCTCTGGTGAGTGCAGACCTGGAGGGGTTGTTTTCACCTCCCCAAACATTTTTATCACCGTCCGCCACTGTTTAGGAGTGTGTCTATGGGAATGTTTGACCATTCTTCCAGAGGCGCATTTGCAAGGTCAGGCACTGATGTTGGATGAGAAGGCCTGGCTCTACTCTAATTCATCTCAAAGGTGTTCTATCGGGTTGAGGGCAGGACAGTCAAGTTCCTCCACCCCAAACTTGTTAATCCATGTCTTTATGGACCTTGCTTTGTGCACTGGTGCACAGTCATGTTGGATCAGGAAGGGGCCTTAAACGTTCCTTAAACGTTCCCTTTCACTGGAACCAAGAGGCCAAGCCCAACCCCTGAAGAACAACCCCACACCATAATCCACCATCCACCAAATGTTTTGGACCAGTGCACAAAGCAAGGTCCATAAAGACGTGAATGAGCAAGTTTGGGGTGGAGGGACTGGACTGGCCTGCACAGAGTCCTGACCTCAACCCGATAGAACACTTTTGGGATGAACTAGAGTGGAAGCTGCGAGCCAGGCCTTCTCGTCCGACATCCGTGCCTGACCTCATAAATGCGCTTCTGGAAGAATGGTCAAACATTCCCATAGACCCACTCCTAAACCTTGTGGAGAGCCTTCCCAGAAGAGTTGAAGCTGTTATAGCTACAAAGGGTGGGCCAACTCAATATTGAACCCTACGGACTAAGACTGGGATACCATTAGTTCATGTGCGTGTAAAGGCAGACGTCCCAATACTTTTGGCAATATAGTGTATGTGTTCAGAATGTTTGTTTGATTCAGGCCTCGTGCACACTGCAACTGTCAAATACCCGTGGTGGAAAGAAAGAAAGTTGCATAATCTATGGGCTGCTTTATCTGTATCGGTTCACCCTCTTCTGCATGCGTGTCAAATTTTAACATGTGGCTGTGTCCAGCTGTATCCATGCAGCCGCTGCGTCTGCATCCAGCCTGCGCACAGCTCGAGGCAGGGGCAGGGGCAATAACAAATAACCTGCACACAGATCGGGTGGGAATGTCTGCTGGAATGAAGCCTAACCACCAACACCAACGCCGTGTGACATCAGATCGTCTCCCCATCTGAAATATTTATAAGAGGAAATAAATCAGTTCCATCACCTTATATTATTTCCTCAATTCATGTCTGCAGATTACGAGCCGACTGCCCCCGGGTCGCGCTTTTACCGGAGTACTGCACAGCGTTCTACTGACTCTATTACCTTGTACATTCAACTTACCTGGAGATAGGAGGGGGCAGAGCCGGGGTAATCATGAACCTTACGGGGTAACAATAGAGATTTCTACTCTGATTCCCCCTGACAGCAGCTGGCCACCTACAGACACGAGATTCGGCCGACCCATGCAAAGACATCAATTCTATACAGGGAACTGAAACCAAACCTCCAGCGCTGCAGGATAATAGTGCTGCCCACTCAGTCACAAGAAACAGGTTTTGCTTTACGCTTTTCGGTAATCTGCCTCTAATTATAAAGCTGCAGACTGACGAGGAGATGGTGAAAGTGACAAATATAGATACATGATACCCGTTGACGTCCTTCCTCTAAGATAGGCAGCAAATATGGAGAGCCCTCCAACAAAATGTCTTCACCTACCTTCTATATCAGCTCATGCAGGATCTACCTACCTTATTCACTATATCAGCTCCTGCAGGATCTACCTACCTTATTCACTATATCAGCTCCTGCAGGATCTACCTACCTTATTCACTATATCCGCTCATGCAGGATCTACCTACCTTCTTCACTATATCCGCTCATGCAGGATCTACCTACCTTCTTCACTATATCAGCTCATACAGGACCTGCCTACCTTCTTCACTATATCAGCTCATACAGGACCTGCCTACCTTCTTCACTATATCAGCTCATACAGGACCTACCTACCTTCTTCACTATATCAGCTCATACAGGACCTGCCTACCTTCTTCACTATATCAGCTCATACAGGACCTGCCTACCTTCTTCACTATATCAGCTCATACAGGACCTACCTACCTTCTTCACTATATCAGCTCATACAGGATCTACCTACCTTCTTCACTATATCAGCTCATGCAGGATCTACCTACCTTCTTCACTATATCAGCTCAAACAGGACCTACCTACCTTCTTCACTATATCAGCTCATACAAGACCTACCTACCTTCTTCACTATATCAGCTCATACAGGACCTGCCTACCTTCTTCACTATATCAGCTCATACAGGACCTACCTACCTTCTTCACTATATCAGCTCATACAGGATCTACCTACCTTCTTCACTATATCAGCTCATACAAGACCTACCTACCTTCTTCACTATATCAGCTCATACAGGACCTGCCTACCTTCTTCACTATATCAGCTCATACAGGACCTACCTACCTTCTTCACTATATCAGCTCATACAGGAAATACCTACCTTCTTCACTATATCAGCTCATACAGGACCTACCTACCTTCTTCACTATATCAGCTCATACAGGACCTACCTACCTTCTTCACTATATCTGCTCATACAGGACCTACCTACCTTCTTCTCTATATCAGCTCATACAGGACCTACCTACCTTCTTCACTATATCAGCTCATACAGGACCTGCCTACTTTCTTCACTATATCCGCTCATACAGGACCTGCCTACTTTCTTCACTATATCAGCTCATACAGGACCTGCCTACCTTCTTCACTATATCTGCTCATACAGGACCTACCTACCTTCTTCTCTATATCAGCTCATACAGGACCTACCTACCTTCTTCACTATATCAGCTCATACAGGACCTGCCTACTTTCTTCACTATATCTGCTCATACAGGACCTACCTACCTTCTTCTCTATATCAGCTCATACAGGACCTACCTACCTTCTTCACTATATCAGCTCATACAGGACCTACCTACCTTCTTCACTATATCAGCTCATACAGGACCTACCTACCTTCTTCACTATATCAGCTCATACAGGACCTACCTACCTTCTTCACTATATCAGCTCATACAGGACCTGCCTACTTTCTTCACTATATCCGCTCATACAGGACCTGCCTACTTTCTTCACTATATCAGCTCATACAGGACCTGCCTGCAGGGTTGCCACCTCATCCCTTTAAACCCGAACACATATGAATTACACAGGTTCTGAGGTTAATTAGATGCAGATAAGGCACCAAGTGAGTTTAACTACCACCTTAATCAGCCACAGAATCTGTGTAATCCGTATGTGTTTGGGTTTAAAGGGATGAGGTGGCAACTCTACCTGCCTACCTTCTTCACTATATCAGCTCATGCAGGATCAATCTACCTACCTTCTTCACTATATCAGCTCATGCAGGATCAATCTACCTACCTTCTTCACTATATCAGCTCATGCAGGATCAATCTACCTACCTTCTTCACTATATCAGCTCATGCAGGATCAATCTACCTACCTTCTTCACTATATCAGCTCATGCAGGATCAATCTACCTACCTTCATCACTATATCAGCTCTTAAAGGATCAATCTACCTACCTTCCTCACTATATGAGCTTGTGCAAGATCTACCTACCCTCTTCACTATATCAGCTCATGTAGGATCAGCGTAGGGAATGCGCCCATTGAATCCCAGGTATTGAGTTTTTTTTTTTTTTTTTTACTTATTCATAGCAATTCAGCTGCAACACATGAAAAGCGGACACACACATACCCATAATGTTCTGTACACATGTGAGGCAGGTAAAGAGGTTATAAACATTTACATGGTGATACACAGAGATGACACAAATCCTCCTACATAAGTTCCACCTTATTATCAAAGGCAATCTTCTCTTCTCTACAGCTGTTCAAAGTCCAGAATTTATAAGGCTTGTCTGAGCTGTCAGAAAACAGGGGGCGGAGAGCTGAAGTTACACTCTGCAGAACTCAGTAACGAGAGCTCTCAGAGCTGATTGGAGGGAAGGGACACACCCCCTTCACACAGCACCCAGGAACAGAGCTGAGGCTGTCAATCTGCTGGAGGTCCCTTCCCTGTCACCATTTTTTTCTTGGTGTCAGGAAAACTTGTCAGCAGTGACTCATGCTGATAGCAGAGGAACAGCAGACAAAAATGACACTTAGTGATTTTTTTTTTTTCAAATATCAAGTTTATTCAACTCCAAACAGGGGTGGGGGCCCCGATACAAAAACATAAACAAAAAGCACTTTGTCATGGTCGTTATACAAGGGTAAAATTGGTACAAAATATGATACAGTACATATTTAGGCCTGAGACTTCCGAGTATATGAATATTTCAGGTAGAGAATAGAGAAACCCGAGACAACACTTAGTGATTTTAACTGAGACAAGTACACACTATGAAGGGATATGCTTTGTACATATTTCATGTCTGAGATTTACTACTTTAAATTTCAGGCCAAACTTTATTTTTCCCCGATTTGAATCAGGAAAGGATTAAGTCCCCATTTATAGTTAGGAAAATAAGTATTTGATCCCCTGCTGTTTTTGTACGTTTGCCCACTGACAAAGAAATGATCAGCCTATCATTTTAATGGTAAGTTTATTTTAACAGTGAGAGACAGAATAACAACAAAAATATCCAGAAAAATGAATTTCAAAAAAGTCATAAACTGATTTGCATTTTAATGAATGGAATAAGTATTTGATCCCCTATCAATCAGCAAGATTTCTGGCTCCCAGGTGTCTTCTATACAGGTAACAAGCTGCGATTAGGAGCACTCTCTTAAAGGGAGTGCTCCTAATCTCAGCTTGTTACCTGTATAAAAGACACCTGTCCACAGAAGCAATCAAGCAATCAGATTTCGATCTCTCCATCATGGCCAAGCCCAAAGAGCTGTCCAAGGATGTCAGGGACAAGATTGTAGACCTACACAAGGCTGGAATGGGCTACAAGACCATCGCTAAGCAGCTTGGTGAGAGGAAGACAATAGTTGGTGCGATTATTCACAAATGAAAGAAACACAAAATAAATGTCAATCTTCCTCAGTCTGGGGCTCCATGCAAGATCTCACCTTGTGGAGTTTCAATAATCATGAGAACGGTGAGGAATCAGCCCACAACTATACGGGAGAATCTTGTCAATGATCTCAAGGCAGCTGGGACCATAGTCACCAAGAAAACAATTGGTAACACACTACGCCGTGAAGGACTGAAAACCCGCAGCACCCGCAAGGTCCCCCTGCTCAAGAAAACACATGTAGAGGCCCATCTGATGTTTGCTAATGAACATCTGAGTGATTCAGAGGAGAACTGGGTGAAAGTGTTGTGGTCAGATGAGACCAAAATCAAGCTCTTTGGCATCAACTCAACTTGCTGTGTTTGGAGGAGGAGAAATGCTGCCTATTCTTCCAAAAACACCATCCCCACCATCAAACATCGAAGTGGAAACATTATGCTTTTGGGGTGTTTTTCTGCTAAGCGGATAGGACAACTTCACTGCTTCAAAGGAACGATGGACGGGGCCATGTACCATCAAATCTTGGGTGAAAACCTCCTTCCCTCAGCCAGGGCATTAAAAATGGGTCATGGATGGGTATTTCAGCATGGCAACGACCCAAAACACACGGCCAAGGCAACAAAGGAGTGGCTCGAGAAGAAGCACATTAAGGTCCTGGAGTGGCCTAGCCAGTCTCCAGACCTTAATCCCATAGTAAATATGTGGAGGGAGTTGAAGGTTCGAGTTACCAAATGTCAGCCTCGAAAACTTTAATGACTTAATAAAACGTCTGACCGCTCTGATTGCCGACAAGGGTTTTTCCACCAAGTACTAAGTCATGTTTTGCGAAGGGGTCAAATACTTATTTCACTCATTAAAATGCAAATCAATTTATTAAGAATTAATGCGTTTTTCTGCATTTTTTTTTTGGTTGTTGTTATTCTGTCTCTCACTGTTAAAATAAAACTACCATTAAAATTATAGACTGATCATTTCTTTGTCAGTAGGCAAACATACAAAATCAGAAGGGGATCAAATACTTTTTTCGCTCACTGTAGATGTACAGCTGAGGGGCGGTAAAATGTGACTGAGCCACATTTTTAGCGCCCCCCCCTCCAAGCTACAAATTACAGCGGATAGGGGTGTTTACATGCTGTTGTGACAATGCTTCACACTCGTGGCAAAAACTATCCAACAGGATGCCTACTCCAGTGATTTCAGCTAGCACGGGAATGCTACAGGTATGGCACATACATACAGTACTTACAGTATCTGACAAAAGTGAGTACACCCCTCACATTTTTGGAAATATTTTATTCTATCTTTTCATGTGACAACACTGAAGAAATGACACTTTGCTACAATGTAAAGTAGTGAGTGTACAGTTGTATAACAGTGTAAATTTGCTGTCCCCTCAAAATAACTCAACACACAGCTATTAATGTCTAAACCACTGGCAACAAAAGTGAGTACACCCCTAAGTGAAAATGTCCAAATTGGGCCCAATTAGCCATTTTCCCTCCACGGTGACATTTGACTCGTTAGTGCTACAAGGTCTCAGGTGTGAATGGGGAGCGGGTGTGTTAATTTTGGTGTTATCGCTCTCACTCTTTCATACTGGTCACTGGAAGTTCAACATGGCACCTCATGGCAAAGAACTCCCTGAGGATCTGAAAAAAAGAATTGTTGCTCTACATAAAGATGGCCTTGGCTTTAAGAAAATGGCCAAGACCCTGAAACTGAGCTGCAGCACGGTGTCCAAGACCATACAGCAGTTTAACAGGACAGGTTCCACTCAGAACAGGCCTCGCCATGGTCGACCAAAGAAGTTGAGTGCACGTGCTCAGCGTCATATCCAGAGGTTGTCTTTGGGAAATAGACGTATGAGTGCTGCCAGCATTGCTGCAGAGGTTGAAGGGGTGGGGGGTCAGCCTGTCAGTGCTCAGACCATACACCGCACACTGCATCAAATTGGTCTGCATGGCTGTTGTCCCAGAAGGAAGCCTCTTCTAAAGATGATGCACAAGAAAGCCCGCAAACAGTTTGCTGAAGACAAGCAGACTAAGGACATGGATTACTGGAACCATGTCCTGTGGTCTGATGAGACCAAGATAAACTTATTTGGTTCAGATGGTGTCAAGCCTGTGTGGCGGCAACCAGGTGAGGAGTACAAAGACAAGTGTGTCTTACCTACAGTCAAGCATGGTGGTGGGAGTGTCATGGTCTGGGGCTGCATGAGTGCTGCTGGCACTGGGGAGCTCCAGTTCATTATGGAAACCATGAATGCCAACATGTACTGTGACATACTGAAGCAGAGCATGATCCCCTCCCTTCAGAGACTGGGCCACAGGGCAGTATTCCAACATGATAATGACCCCAAACATACCTCCAAGACGACCACTGCCTTGCTAAAGAAGCTGAGGGCAAAGGTGATGGACTGGCCAAGCATGTCTCCAGACCTAAACCCTATTGAGCACTTGTGGGGCATCCTCAAATGGAAGGTGGAGGAGCGCAAGGTCTCTAACATCCACCAGCTCCGTGATGTCTTCATGGAGGAGGGGAAGAGGACTCCAGTGGTAACCTGTGAAGCTCTGGTGAACTCCATGCCCAAGAGGGTTAAGGTAGTGCTGGAAAATAATGGTAGCCACACAAAATATTAACACTTTGAGCCCAATTTGGACATTTTCACTTAGGGGTGTACTCACTTTTGTTGCCAAGGGTTTAGACATTAGACAGCAAATTTACACTGTTATACAAGCTGTACACTCACTACTTTACATTGTAACAAAGTGTCATTTCTTCAGTGTTGTCACATTAAAAGATATAATAAAATATTTACAAAAATGTGAGGGGTGTACTCACTTCTGTGAGATATTGTATATTGGTCCAAGCTGGATCAATGGAACTGTGTAAAAATTGCCATACCTGGAATTCAGTTTTAAAATTTGGCATATGTATTTGTTTATCCAAATCGATCTGAAAATAAAGCAAGACATTGAAGTTGGACATCCAATTTATTTTTTACAATCAGTAAGGTTGTGTCATTTCTCATGGTAGCGGGTTGCAGTCACTTCAGAACTAATGTTGTCAAATTCTACTTTGCACCTTCTCGAAATAGAACCTGATACCTGTCCTTGTATGAGATCACAGAATTCTGCTGTCTTGATCAGAGGTCTAGGGTTACCTGAGTCAGAGGGGGGGTGATGTCATAATCCAAGTGATAAAGCCAGAGGAATATCCGGGAGGGAGTGTTAGAAATGTGTGATTTGGGGGTGGTGGTGGTGGGGGGGGGGGTTTGCTTGGTCACATTTGCCAGACTCCCTCACTGCATTATCTACAAGTGAGAATGAGAAAAGGGATTAGAGTAATCTGTGGGGCTATCTGTCTCTGATCTGCCCTCCCCGGCTCTGGGACATGCTGGGAAAGGCAGATGTGCCTGTTGCTCCAAAGTCCAGACCTGCTGCTAACATATTCATCCTCCTAATGGGCAACATGGGGGCAGACAGGACAGCAGCAGGGGGCAGATTATTAACTCTTTTATCCCCCGGTGTCCAAAACAATCAGGCCGGCCATGCTCAGATTGATAACAAATTTTGCTGCATATTTTAAGTCTGGTCACATATGACTGAGAGCGGTTTATTTAAAATAGTTATTTTTATGAAAAAAATATTATAGTTTTATATATATATATATATATATATATATATATATATATATATATATATTCTGTTTTTCCAAGAAAAAAAAATATTGCATTATAGTATAGTAAATTTTTATAGCATTTTTTTCATATATACAATACAATTTTGAAAATATATACTGTATGTGTGTGTATATATATATATATATATATATATATATATATATATATATATATATATATATATATATATATATATATATATATATATATATATATATATATATACACACAGTGGGGAAGGAAAGTATACCCCCTTAAATTTTTCTCTCTGTGTTATATTGCAGCCATTTGCTAAAATCATTTAAGTTCATTTTTTTTCCTCATTTTTTCCTCATTAATGTACACACAGCACCCCATATTGACAGAAAAACACAGAATTGTTGACATTTTTGCAGATTTATTAAAAAAGAAAAACTGAAATATCACATGGTCCTAAGTATTCAGACCCTTTGCTGTGACACTCATATATTTAACTCAGGTTCTGTCCATTTCTTCTGATCATCCTTGAGATGGTTCTACACCTTCATTTGAGTCCAGCTGTGTTTGATTATACTGATTGGACTCGATTAGGAAAGCCACACACCTGTCTATATAAGTGCATGTCAGAGCAAATGAGAATCATGAGGTCAAAGGAACTGCCTGAAGAGCTCAGAGACAGAATTGTGGCAAGGCACAGATCTGGCCAATGTTACAAAAAAATTTCTGCTGCACTTAAGGTTCCTAAGAGCACAGTGGCCTCCATAATCCTTAAATGGAAGACGTTTGGGACGACCAGAACCCTTCCTAGAGCTGGCCGTCCGGCCAAACTGAGCTATCGGGGGAGAAGAGCCTTGGTGGGAGAGGTAAAGAAAAACCCAAATATCACTGTGGCTGAGCTCCAGAGATGCAGTCGGGAGATGGGAGAAAGTTGTAGAAAGTCAACCATCACTGCCGCCCTCCACCAGTCGGGGCTTTATGGCAGAGTGGCCCAACGGAAGCCTCTCCTCAGTGCAAGACACATGAAAGCCCGCATGGAGTTTGCTAAAAAACACCTGAAGGACTCCAAGATGGTGAGAAATAAGATTCTCTGGTCTGATGAGACCAAGATAGAACTTTTTGGTCTTAATTCTAAGCGGTATGTGTGGAGAAAACCAGGAAAACCCAATTGAGCATCTCTGGAGAGACCTAAAAATGGCCGTCCACCAACGTTTACCATCCAACCTGACAGAACTGGAGAGGATCTGCAAGGAGGAATGGCAGAGGATCCCCAAATCCAGGTGTGAAAAACTTGTTGCTTCTTTCCCAAAAAGACTCATGGCTGTATTAGATCAAAAGAGTGCTTCTACTAAATACTGAGCAAAGGGTCTGAATACTTAGGACCATGTGATATTTCAGTTTTTCTTTTTTAATAAATCTGCAAACATGTCAACAATTCTGTGTTTTTCTGTCAATATGGGGTGCTGTGTGTACATTAATGAGGAAAATAAATTAACTTAAATGATTTTAGCAAATGGCTGCAATATAACAAAGAGTGAAAAATTTAAGGGGGTCTGAATACTTTCTGTCCCCACTGTATATCTATATATAGATATATATCTCTATATATCTATATATCTATATATCTATATATCTATCTATCTATCTATCTATCTATCTATCTATCTATCTATCTATCTATCTATCTATATATATATATATATATATAGATATATATATATAGATATATATCTATATATATAGATATATATCTATATATATATATATATATATCTATATATATATATATATATATATATATATATATATATATATATATATATATATATATATATACATACTGTATATATATTTTTTTTTAGAAAATTATTTTATTTACTATATAGAGCAGCGGCCGGCAACCAGTGGTCTGTGGCCCACTGATGGTCCACGTGAAAATCTTGGTGATCCCCAGGAGTTATGCACATCAACATTGTGGCGGATGTATACCACCCAATGTTGTTTCCAGTCTTGTTCTGAAGGCACGCTGACAGTCAATACTGTCAGCAGGCATTGATACTCGATGCTTCCTCTGTAGTTCTGGCTCCTGTGAACTCAGAGGGAGGCACCGGGAGTAGTGCAGAGAGTAAAGGAGGAGGAGGGGACTTCCAATGGCAGCACTTATCACAGATTGTGGGAGGGAGCATGGAGCTAGAGCACCTGGCTGGATAAGGAGGTGAGATCCAATGATAAGTCTGTGCAAGGCAGCAGTGTGATGCAGAGTGCGGGGGGGGGGGGGGAGAAAGCCAGAGCATTGTGTGTATAAGGCAGCAGTGTGATCCAGGAGGGGGGGAGCAGAGAGCCGGAGCACTATGTGTATAAGGCAGCAGTATGATCCAGGGGGAGAGGGGAAGGGAGCCAAAGCATTATGTGTATAAGGCAGCAGTGTGATCCAGGAGGGGGGGAAGCAGAGAGACGGAGCACTATGTGTATAAGGCAGCAGTGTGATCCAGGAGAAGGGGGGCAGAGAGCCAAAGCATTGTGTGTATAAGGCCGCAGTGTGTTCCAGAAGGAGGGGGGCAAAGAGACGATTTACTGCTAGAGCACCTGGTTGGATAAGGAGGTGAGATCCAATGATAAGTCTGTGCAAGGCAGCAGTGTGATGCATAGTGCGGGGGGGGGCGGGGGAAGAAAGCCAGAGCATTGTGTGTATAAGGCAGCAGTGTGATCCAGAACGAGGGGGCAGAGAGCTGGAGCACTGTGTGTATAAGGCAGCAGTGTGATCCAGGAGGAGGGGGGCAGAGACCTGAAGCATTGCGTGTATAAGGCAACAGTGTGATACAGAAGGAGGGGGGGCAGGAAATCGAAGCATTGTGTGTATAAGGCAGCAGTGTGATCCAAAACGAGAGGACAGATAACCAAAGCATTGTGTGTATAAGGCAGCATTGTGATCCAGGAGGAGGGGGGCAGAGAGCTGAAGCATTGCGTGTATAAGGCAACAGTGTGATCCAGAAGGAGTGGGGCTGAGAGTGGATTCATTGTGTGTATAAGGTAGCAGTGTGTTCCAGAAGGAGGGGGCAGGGACCTGAAGCATTGTGTGTATAAGGCAGCAGTGTGATCCAGAACGAGAGGGCAGATAACTGAAGCATTGTGTGTATAAGGCAGCAGTTTGATACAGAACGAGGGGGCAGAGAGACAAAGCATTGTGTGTATAAGGCAGCAATGTGATCCAGAAGTAGGGGGGCAGAGAGCCGAAGCATTGTGTGTATAAGGCAGCAGTGTGATCCAGAACGAGGGGGCAAAGAGCTGGAGCACTGTGTGTATAAGGCAGCAGTGTGATCCAGGAGGAGAGGGGCAGAGAGCTGAAGCATTGCCAGTATAAGGCAACAGTGTGATCCAGAAGGAGGGGGCAGGGAGCCGAATCATTGTGTGTATAAGGCAGCAGTGTGATCCAAGAGGAGGGTGCAGAGAGCTGAAGCATTGCGTGTATAAGGCAACAGTGTGATCCAGAAGGAGTGGGGCTGAGAGCGGATTTTTTGTGTGTATAAGGCAGCAGTGTGATCCAGAAGGAGGGGGGCAGAGAGCCAAAGCATTGTGTGTGTATAAGGCAGCAGTTTGATACAGAATGAGGGGGCAGAGAGCCAAAGTATTGTGTGTATAAGGCAGCAGTATGATCCAGGAGGAGGAGGGCAGAGAGCCGAAGCATTGTGTGTATAAGGCAGCAGCGTGATCCAGAAGGAGGGGCTTAGAGCCCGAGCATTGTGTGTATAAGGCACCAGTATGATCCAGAAGGATGGGGGCAGAGAGCCGGAGCATTGCATGTATAAGGCATGTAAAATTCATGATGGTGGTCTGCTGGATTCAAAGTTTAGTGGCCCGTGAGGTCCGAAAGGTGGGCGACCACTGGTATAGAGCACCAATATATTTCACAGCTCTCTATTATCCATACTCTAAGCTGAGCTTACACTCCAATATGATCCCTACCACATCCACAAGGCTTTGCTAAGCTAAGGCCAAACCAACTGGAAGAGGATCAAACTTACTGGGACATTTTTGGGAGGAAACTGACAAAATCGCTCAAAAACGGGAGGATGACATAGAAAATCCAAGCAGTTCATAACCTTCATAGAAACAAAACAAATCTGTGTTGATCCCCAAGTTGCTTAGGAGGCTAGCATTTTGCAACACAGGGTGGATCCTTGGTTTATAGTAGATGCATTCAGAATAGTTGGTGGCCCTAATCTATTTAGTAACAGCCTCCCAGTAGTAATTGGCCCTTATAAACAGAAGCAGCCCATTAGATATGCAGTGACCCCGTGTATGAGATCAATCACTGTACCTTGAAATGTTGAGTAATTAGATCTCCAATCAATGACCATCTGGTAGCAAGCCAATGGCAGACCAAGCTTTCCTGGATGCACTACAGCAAGGGCCTCAAACTGTGGCTCGTGAGCATGATGTGGCCCTTTGCTTGCCTTTTCTGGCCCTTGGGGCACTATTCCTCCCACTTTCACCAAGGATGGGATACTATTTCTTCCACTTACACCAGAGATGGGGAACTAACTTCCCATATAACACCATTTATGGGGCACTATTCCTCCCACTGACACCAATGATGGGGCACTATTCCTCTTACCGACACTAATGATAGGGCACCATCCCTTGCACTGACACCAATGATGTAAATTTTTTTTACTACCACTGATCAACAAGCCTCTGGCATTGTTAACTCCCACTAATGACAGGGCATTCTCTACCCCCACTGGCCACCGTCTGGCCCCCTTAAAGTTTGAAGGGCAGTAAATTGTCCCTTTCATTTGAAAGTTTGGAGACCCCTGCTCTACAGCATATTTGCTCCTTCGGGCTAGCAGAATTCTTAGTATCTTTTCTTAAAGGTAGCCACCTCTCTGTTCCTTTAGGCTAATGGTCTCCAAATTGTGGCCTGTGGACTGACTGCAGCCTTTGCTTGCCTTTATCTGGCCCTTGGGGCACTATTCTTCCCACTGATATAAGGCACTATTACCCAACTGACACCAGTTTTTGGGGCACTATTCTTGCCACTAATACTAATGATGGTGCACTATTCCTCCCACTGATCCCAACGTTGGGATACCATTCTTCCCACCAATACCATTGATAGGGCTCTATTACTCCCACTGACACCATCGATGGGGCACTATTCTTCCCACCAATACCATTGATAGGGCACTATTCCTCACACTGACAACATTGATGGGGCACTATTCCTCCTACTGATCTCAACGATCAGTCACTATTATTCCCATGGACCCCAACAAAGGGGTACTATTCCTCTCACTGACCCCAATGATAAGGCATTATTCCTCCCACTGACACTAACGATGGGACACTATTCCTCCCACTGACACCATCGATGGGGTACTATTCCTCCCCCTGACACCAACAATGGTGCACTATTCCTCCCACTGACACCAACAATGGTGCACTATTCCTCCCACTGACCCCAACAAAAAGGCACCATTCCTCTGCAATAAAGCCAATGATGGGGCCCTATTTCTCCTCCTATCAACCATAGGCACTACTCATACAAGGCACTAATCAACCAGAGGCACTACTGATACAAGGGGCTATTCCTTCCACTGACACCAATGACTCATCATTCCTTCCAATGACACCAACATTGTGGCACTGTGCCTTCCACTGGCAAAGATGACTGGGCACCATTCCTTCCAACGACACCAACAATAGGGCATCATTTCTGCCACTGAAATAAACGATGGGACACTATTCCCATTATTAATGCCAACAAAGGGGCACTATTCCTACCACTGATACCAATGATGAGACTCTACTCCTCCCTCTACTGACCACAGGCGCTGTTTCATTTTTTTACATCCACTGACCACCAAGCCTGAGACATTGTCTAGCCCCACTAATGCTGGGACATTTTCTACTCCCGTTGGCCACAGTCTGGCCCCACTAATGTCTGAAGGACAGTAAACTGGCCCTTTGTTTAGAAAGTCTGGAGATACCTGCTCTAGCATATCAAAAACAGAACGATAATCAACAGCATTGCTCTAGATTAGAAATAAGGATGAGCTTGGGTTCCGTCTGAACCTATGTTCGCCGAAAACCCAGAAGGAAGCGATCAGTGTTGGCCCAATCATCTACAGCCTGGGCATTCACCTGTATGCCAACAAGGGGGCAGGGATGGTTGTGACATCATTGACCTATCACTGCATTATTGTTTGGGTAAAAAAAGTCAGGTTTTTTTTAATATACAGAACTTTAGCAAACTTAATGTCATCCATTTATGCATCCATACATATAATAGGCATGTTGCTTATTAACACGTTAATTAGTTATTAGAGAAAGCAATGCTACAGATACCTGTTATCTTTCAGGTTTTAACCACTAAACTAGCATGTTGTTAAAAACAGCGCTAAACCCAAGAACAAAAATGTAACTGTTCTGCTGATGCTGATATATGCAGTGACATACCTTAGACCCAGTCTGTGCGGACAGTATAGCCGCTTGCTGACTTGGCACAATCCACAGGCAGTTTAACTCTTTAATATGACCCAGAAGTTGATTTTAACGTTGTTTAATTCAGTGCAGTACAGAGGATGTTTTTCCACTCTTCAGTGTAAGAAGACAATGAATGTTCCAATGCCTGGTCTCTGTATTATAAATTGAAACTATACAGAACAGTAGAGAGAAGCAGCTTCGAAGGAGGGCAAGTGAGATATCAGGGGTCTAAAACAGTGGTTCTCAACCTCAGTCCTCAAGTACCCCCAACAGGCCATGTTTTCAGGTTTTCCTTTACTTTGCACAGCTGCTTTGAATTAATATCAATGAAATGGTATTGATAAGAGCTATTTTATATAAGGGAAGTTACCGTTGGGGGAACTTGAGGAGTGAGGTTGAGATCCACGAGTCTAAAAGATCTCCGATGTCTCAGGAGAAGTATGGCCAAAGATTTATTGAACTAATGCACTCCTATGACCCACAGAAGAAGTATAGCCAAAAGCCTGCTGTCAGCTGATGTCACAGAACCAGTCCAGGCTTCGGTAAGATCTCGACTTTACAGTCAGGATCTGCCCAAATGTTTGTACCAACAGCTGGTTCAGCCCCTCAGTGAGCCACCGAGAGCCTGAGCCAGCCGCTCACACCCCCTCCACAGCCCAGCGTTCCAGTGAGGGCTGAAGGGCAGAGCAGACAGCCAGTGATTGACAGTCACCAGCTCTCTGCAGGCTGAGGACCAAGAGCTGAGTGATTAACAGTGTTTGATCGCTCGGTTCTTGGTCTTAGAGGCAGGGGGGACAGCTGCAGCTGGAATTGGTGTTGCAGCCATCTAGGTGGGTATGACTTTTTTTTTTTTAGCTTCCTGAACTTTTTTAAAGAGAACCAGTAATACAAATATTATATCACGTAGGGAACGTTTTGTCCCATATGAGATATGTAAAGTTTTAGTGAAAGTAAAAAGAAAATATCAAAAAATAAAATTACAAGCATTTAAAGCCCCCCATTAAAATATGTTGAGCCAAACCAACCCTTACGTAGATGCAGGGCTGCTGTTAGAAATCCAGGGCCCTGTACAGCCTTCCTGACTGGGCCCCCCCCCAACCTTTCATACACCCCACTCACCCCCCCCCCCCGGGGTGCAGCGAAACAGCGACACTGACTTTACCCCCCTACTCCCCGAAAAGGAAAAAAAAGTCCCACTTCCTGGGCCCCTCTGTTGAAATTATGGAGCCCAGGTACATGTAATTTAAAGTGTTACTAAACCCAGGACCCTGCATTCACTATATCTGATCTCCCACAGTACACAGAACATGGAAATGCAATTATTTTAGTAAATATAAACTGCTAAATACCTTTTCTCATAAGCAGTCTTGTGACTTTTATCAGTGTCTGGGTAAAGCTGGTAGGAGGAGTTTTTATTCTCCCTTGATTGGCCTAAGAGGCTGCAGGACCCCTGACCCTCTGTCTGGATAGCGCTGATTGGCCCTGTGCTGATCACTCTCTCAAGCAATACACACCAAACTGAGCATGTGCAGCTTGCCCCTAATGCTCTGTACTATCAACAGATAGATTGGGAACTGTGGAAGAAGGGTAGGTTAAAAGAAGACAGGATCAAACAGCCTTTTTACACAATGTAGAGGATTAACCCCTTAGGTTCCACAGTGAGCATAGCAAGCATGCTTTACTGTATATACAGACTGATTTTACTGTTGTGGGTTTAGTAACACTTTGAACCCTGGTAAACAAGTAGGAGCTGGGGTGTGGTCTAGTAAAATCCATTTATTCATTTAGGAAGAAATGAACAATAGCTTGTCCCCCCCCCCCCCCCCCTCCCTGTTTAGCTGATGAGTTGTACTACGTTATCAGCAGCCCTGCATAGACATACACAGAACTTAAAAACTTAAACTGAAATACTTGAACTTAAAAACAACCGTCAGGGGTGTCTATGTGTGAAAACGTCAGGGTGGATATAAATCAATGATTTAAAAAAATTAAAAATAGATTTTTTTGGATTTAGATCTGAATTTTTTTTCTTTATTTAAATAGATTTTTTTGATTTTTAACAAATTTATTTTAATAAATGCTTTTGGAGTAAAAAGCTATCTACAGATAGGAGACAAAAAAAGGCGGAACGCGTAGACATACAAGGGCTCACTGCACATAAATACAGATGCATATATGCTACATTGTTTATCCTTTTTGATTATTCTATGTTATGTAAATTCTAATAAACTTGACTATTTATACAATTTTTTTCCTCTCCATTGTTTCTTAGCCTATAAAGTCCGCCTTTTTGGTAATACTTAGTAGTACCTTTTTTTGTCTCCTCAATATTTCGGACGTGACTATTTTAGTGCACCTTTTTTTCCTTATTTACTATCTAAAGATAGTTTTCTATTTAAGATACAATATTATTATTATTATTATTATTACCGATTTATATCGCGCCAACAGTTTACGCAGCGCTTTACAATGTAGAGGGGGGACAGCACAATTACAGTACAATACAGAAGGGACGGGAGGGCCCTGCTCGTAGAGCTTACATTCTAAAAAGAGGGGGTGGTGGTACAAAAGGCAATAGATGCGAGGAATGATTTGATGGGGTTGTTAGGTGGGTGTGGGATAGGCTTCCCTGAATAAGTGAGTTTTCAGGGATCTCCTAAAGGTCGACAGGTTAATAATTTAGTTTATTCAGCATGTAATGGAGCTTAGTTATGTAGCATGAGGCTGTATATTCTGCAATATTTACATTTTTAGTAAACTCATTCAACGAATCCAAGCTCTGCAAGCTGAGATAACATGCACTGCATTCATGCATTCACACAATTTCACAGTAACCCTGAGATAAACCAAAGTTCAGGAATATTCCTTTAACCCATTACTTTGCAAATCTATGTACACTACAAACTGTATGATTGAATCGGTTCTGATATCGCTGTTTTACTAACCTGACAGCTTATTATTCTAAATAAGAAACCTTCATTTTGTTTGCAAATATTAATTATTCCAATTACCAGCAAGAATGAGTCCTTACATTTAAAGAGCACCTGTTATTTCAGATCCATCATGGCAGCGCCTGTTAGCGGGCATCCACTCACCTGCTGCTGCCACGTACCTCACCTTGCTGTGTCACTGCCGCATCACCAGCCGTCCCATTAAAGTGAAAGGGACTGTTGGTGGGACAACAGCGGCTCAGAGGAGGAGCCGCTGCAGGACAGAGATGACAGTTGCTCTTTAAAAAATATGATTTAAAGTGGTGTTCCGGCCGAAATTATACTTTTTAAATAAAAATACCCCTATAATACACAAGCTTAATGTATTCTAGTAAAGTTAGTCTGTAAACTAAGGTCTGTTTTGTTGGTTTATAGTAGTAGTTTGTTATTTTATAAACTTACAGCAGGCCGTGGCCATCTTAAGTGTGGGCATTTGAAGCCAGACTGTATTTCTTCCTGGATCCCATACTTGCAGATCTCGCACATGCTCAGTGCAGCACAAGCAGTGTAATAGGTTTCAGGTCAGGTTTCCATAGCAACGGCAGTTTCAGAGAAAGTTGCCGCCCCTTCCCAGAAGGCATTGCAAACAGGAAATGATGCGATGGGCCGCGGCCAGGGAGGAGGAAGTGAAAAATGAATACAGCAGATATACAGTAGTTGCTAAGAAAAAAAATAAAAAAATATCCAATTTGTTTACAGTGCACAGTTTAGTGAGGGATGCTAAAGAGTTGTAAAAGTGGGTGGAACTCCACTTTAAATCAAGCCTTTTTACTAGTGATTTAAACCGTGATTTAACTTGACTTGATTTAAATCAAATCCAACCTGGAAAACGTTGCTTGGGATACACATGTTACATATCGCCTCACACACCAGAGTGAGAGCAATAATTCTAGGGCCATTATTTGCGCAAATATTGTGAAAAAATTGTAATCTTCAGGCCTAAAATTATTTTTTTTAACGTGTGCAAAAAAGGGTTATTGCAGTTATCAGTGCATGTGAGGTCAGCGAGGATCTGCAGACAGATAGAGAAATTTGATAGGAGAAGAATAGAGAAGAATAGGTCCTTTCATTACAGCTTCCAGGAACTGACTCTCCCCCTTGAACACTCGTATGTTGTAAAAGTAACACTTATGGCAGCAGGCCTTGCATCATGCGCACATTTGCTGGTTATTTAAGGGTTTATCGCTGAGCTATTCTTCTTTAGTACCCAGAACAATTAGGCAGGAGGGGGGGATTACAGGGGATCCTGACTACCATACAGTTTGTTGGTCTCCAGCCAGGTACACAATGGCCAATTACCGAAGAGGTACATATCTGTGCCTTGTAATTATCCAATTTACAGCCAGAAGGAGGAATATTGCGGGATTAGAACTCTGACCTCTGAAGTGGATGTTTGCAGGAACTGTATAATGGACACTACTGTGAGGTTAGAGCTACATGGGTGATATTAAAGAGGAACTACAGTCTGCTCACATAATTTGTAATAAAAACATCTTGGCCATTCTGAAGCTTCCCTCCAACCACTTTGCATATTATCTTATATATACTGCAATTCTGTACTTGCCAAACATGCTGCAGAAATCTCCTTCCACTGAGTCTGGCTGTATCCATTTTAACTGTGAGCAACTGAGCCCCAGTTCACACTGAGGCAGCGCGACTTGCAGCGCGACTGCCTCAGGCGACCTGGACACGACAGGGGCGGCGACTTGCAAAACGACTTCTATATAGAAGTCTATGCAAGTCGCCTCAAGTCACCCCCAAAGTAGTACAGGAACCTTTTTCTAAGTCGGAGCGACGTAGAACGGTTCCATTGTACAGAACGGGACCCTACTTGTCAGGCGGCTAGGTCGCCTGACAAGTCATCCTAGTGTGAACCGACCCTTAAGCTGCTTCCTGGATTTACACAGAGGCACACTTCCAGCTCTGCAGCTCTCATTGGCCCTTCTGTGACTCATCCCCCCTCCCTTCCTGGCAAATTGTCACGAGAGAGAGAGCTGTGCATGATGTCATAAGCCTACCCTTTTTTCCAGACAGGAAACAGGAAGTGGGCTGTATAAGGTATCTACTGGCAGAAAAAAAATGTTTTACTATCCAAAGATAAAAACACCAAGGGAAGTAGATTTAATTAATGGAAAAATGAAAAAATGACTGAAGTTCCGCTTTAAGTATGACAATCGGGGGCCCATTTAAAGGGGAATTCAAGCTTAAAGTGTTACTAAACCCAGGAGCCTGCATTCACTGTATTTGGTCTCCCACAGTACACATAACATGGAAATGCAATCATTTTAATAATTATAAACTGCTAAATACTTTTTCTCATCAGCAGTATAGAGCAGTCCTGTGACATCTATCGGTGTCTGGTTAAAGCTTGTAGGAGGAGTTTTCATTCCACTCTGACTGTCCTATGAGGCTGCAGAACCCCTGAACCTCTCTCTGGACAGTGCTGATTGGCCCTGTGCCAATCACATGGACCCTCACAAAAAACTGAGGCTCTGGAGATGGATTGGGGGCAGTTGAAGGAGTTATGAGAAGACAGGATCAAACAGCCTTTTTACACAATGTAGAGGATTAACCCCTTAGGGTCCACAGTGAGTATAACAAGCATGCTTTACTGTATATACAGACTGATTTTACTGTTGTGGGTTTAGTAACACTTTGAACCCTGGTAAACAAGTAGGAGCTGGGGTGTTCTTGAAAATGTTCCCTCCCTCCCTCCTCCTACCTATTCTGCCTACCAAGTGTAAAAAAAAATCTGTATACCTATCGCTTTTTTAGTCCTCTCCAGTCTGGTGATCCAGCAGCTCCAGCTCTCCTGTGTCAGCGAGCAGCTGCTGCAGGGGAGAGGAGGGAACCGTTGTCAGGTGCTCCATGACACAGGGGAGCCGGAGCTGCAGGATTATGTGGCTGGACCGGAGCAGAGCAGACTAAAAAAAGGTAAGTATGCAGATTTTTTTTTTTACACAGGATAGGTAGGAGGAGGGGGGAGGGAACATTTTTAGCAATAGTTAGTGTTAGGCTGGAACTTCACTTTAAACGACTGGATTTCATGCATTGAGGTGCCATTCATTTTGAACGGCAACCCAGCAAAATAAAGGATGCCGTAGATGGCTCCAATTTCTGTTGAATCCCCCGACAGTTGAGTCATGGGTGGCCCTGTTGGTACCTGATCTTACAATTGACTTTTGTTGAAGAAGCCAATTGGAAATTGTCGGCCGAACAGTGGCTGCATCCAATCAGATGCAGTCACTGTTCGAGTATTTTGACAGCCATAACCTTAAAAACACAAAAGCTGGCAAGGAAGATTCCTCCTTTCATGGTGTTGGATGGATGGAGCAATCTATTACGTTTCTACTGTTCAGCTCACTGAAAAACTTTTATGGCAAAAAAAAAGGTAATTTCCAATTTTTGGGACATTAGGGTGTGTTGGCAGCCCATTCATTTCATAAAGCATGAGCTGAACTAAAACAATGCACACCATAGTGTATGCAAAAATGGTAAAAAGACCCTCACGTTTCTAAAATCACTAGCAATTCATTGTTAAGAGTGGCGATCGATCATTAAACAGATGGAATAAATTGGCTCCCTAATGTCTGAGCTGCACAAGTTGCATGTATTAGAGATCAATTCAATTGGAGCCAAGTATAATATGTGAGATTAATCACTGCTATATGATACTTGTATGGCTTACATCACCACAGCTCCCAACTGTCCCTGATTTCGAGGGACTGTCCCTGATTTGGAACAAAATCCCTCTGTCCATCTTTCCTCCTCAGTTGTCCCTCATTTTGGTCTGATCTATATAGTTGTACATAAAATGCTATATTTATCTTTCAAAAAGTGTTTCCCAGTGCTAAACCTTTCATCCAATTTCTAAATGGCTGCATTTGTAAATTTTAAAAGCCAGTATAAAGGAATAGTTGTGGTAAAAAAAGCACTTGTGGGTTTAACGATTCATTTTTTTGTATAATTCTCCTTTAAGGGGGCGTGGCAGGGGGTGTGTCCTATGCCTGCATACCTTTTGCTAATAGGCGTCCCTTGTTCCCATCTCAAAAGGTTGGGAGGTATGCATCATATTAAAGGAGATCTAAGGTCATAGCATACGCTTTCATTTCATAACACCAGCATTGTAATAGCAATACAAACAATAGTTATTTTTGACAATCCAATATAAGCTTACTTAAAAAATCTTCTTTTATGTTGTGAGTGCTGCCTGTCTGCTGCCCATCTCTCTTTCCCCAACTTCCTGGATTCCCAGCATGTTTTGCAGCTTCTTCTCAATTTATAAGGACTACATATCCCATGGTACCTTGCTGCCTGAAAGCAGCGCTTCCTGTACTGACTCCGCCTCCTTAACCTCCTCCCCTTAACACCTCTGTGGTTCAGAAAGCAGGCTCTGTGAAATGTGTGACACAGCAGTGCCTATCAAGGGGAGAAAAAATGCAGCCGTGCCCAGCGCTGATCTCTTCTCCCCTCTCTTACTTTTCACACAGGGGAAGAGGGGCACAGAGAAACTGAAAATGTTTTTTACCTTAATGCAAACAATGGATAAAGGTAAAAAAACGTTTTTAGGTCTAGTATCATTTTATTTATTTATTTTATTTCAATTTTATAAATTTTCTATATATAAAAGTTGGCAAAAAAAATTTCACATAGATTCAAGGTTTAGTATCACTTTAAAGCCAAAACCTAAAATGTAATATATTGCAGCTTACCAATTGTTCTGTCCCCTTTACAGGTTTCCCTGTGTGTAGCTTGACATGCAGCTGAACCGTCCTATTCTGTAATAAGCCAGACTGAGTGTAATCTTGAAGCTTTATTGACAAAACAGGGTCGGGTGAAACTATAGAGAAAAAACAAATACAGATATATATAATCAGTATATGGAGTATACAGAAATACAATGAATAAGCTAGGCTGTAGATGGCGATAAGCAATTCTCACCAGCGATGTGAGTTTTAGTCCAACATGTGCTCTGCTAACTGGTTCCTTCTTTCAGTCTCTAAGATGGAGTCTGAGTTCCCAGGATGCACCTGTTTCTCTTCCTTAGACTGAAGAATGATGGGAACTTTTGTTAAAGGTGAACAGTTTCTAGTTTCTGCAAAAACAGTAAATTTATCACTGGCCTCATCGTGTGGTCAAATCTGATATTGCAGGCAAAACAACTTAAAGTGGCTGTTAACCCACTGTAAGAAGTTCATATAATCCTGTTTGTTTCCAAACTATAGGTGCTCCTGTGTCTGTGTTTTATAAAAAAATATGACGATTATACCTAATTTCAGAGAGCCCCTCTGCGCTTACGTGACCGGCTGGCTCTCTCCTCTCCCCATCTCACAGATGCAGCGGGCTGGGCCGAGATCCCCCCCCCCCCCTGACGTTAGTCGGGAGGGGAGGAGGAGAGGAGGAGAGAGCCGGCTGGTAATGCGAGTGCCGAGGGGTGCTCTGAAATGAGGTATATTTGTCTTTTTTTTAAAATAAAACACACACACAGGAGCACCTATCGTTAGGAAACAGGCAGGATTATATAGGATATGAAATGTTATTTCAGCAGCAGGAGGGGAGGGGCCTGCCCTGACACAGGAGCCGACAGGCAGGGAGGGAGGACAGGAGAGACAGGAGAGTTGCTGGTGATGGAGGCACGTAAACTGACCACGGTGTCAGGGCTCAGCAGCCATGATATACCGTGGTCCGTTTACAAAGGGGAGGGCAGAAACTGGCAGGATCAGCCAGGTATTTTAGATTATACAAGGGGCCAAATTACACAGCACAAGCACTGTGCTGCATAACATGCTTTAAAGGAACAGGATCTTTTTTCTTTTAGGTTAACAAACACTTTAAGCCTCAGGAGGTTTTACCCCCTTCATGACCAGGCCATTTTTTTCGATACGACACTGCGTCGCTTTACCTGACAATTGTGCAGTCCTGCGACCCTGTACCCAAATAAAATTGATTTTCTTTCTTTCCCATAAATAGAGCTTCCTTTTGTTGCCATTTTTCTTAACAAAGAAAAGGCCGACAATTTTGAAAAGAAAAGCAATATTTTTTACTTTCTGCTATAATCCATATCCAGAATTTTTTTTTTTAAAAAAACAATTTTTTTTCATCAATTTAGGCCAATATGTATTCTGCTAAATGTTTTTGGTAAAAAAAATCCCAATAACCATATATTGATTGGTTTGCACAAAAGTTATAGCGTCTACAAACTACGGGATAGATTTAGGGACTTTTATTTTTATTTTTTTACTGGTAATGGCAGCGATCTGCAATTTTTAGCAGGTCTGCGACATTGTGGCGGACAAATCTGATACTAATACAGTGATCAGCGCTAAAAAAATGCACTGATACTAAAGTACACTGGCAGGGAAGGGGTTAACACTAGGGGGCGATCAAGGGGTTAAATGTGTTTCCCGGAAGGTGTTTTTAACTGTGGGGGGGGGGGGGGGTTCACTGGGGGAAAAGAGATCGTGATTCAGCTTAGCTGAAACAACATCTCTCACTTTTCCTCCCTGAAAAATCAGTGGTGGGCTTTGTTTACATCGGCATACCGCTGCTCCGTCTCTCCTGCGAACGATCGACGGGTCGCGGCACCATCTGACCCGTTGATTGGCTCCTGCTGTGTCCAATCACAGTGGGAGGGGCGCGCGCCCCCTAAACCACATGCACAAAATCACGTACAGGTACGTGATTTTGCGCCCCCGGGCCGCCCTGCTGCAGTAAATGTATGTGGGGCGGTCCGGAAGTGGTTAATTTATATCCTGGAGGCAGAACACCAATCATTAGATGTGGTGGCTGCATTTACTTTCTTTTTTTTTGGCTTTTTTCACCCTGTTTTCACCTGGTAATCTTCCCAGTAAGACGCTTCCTGTATTAGAGTGCCCCCACTCTGGATGAATGATCACAGGGGGCACATTTGAACAGCAGCATTGTCAGTCTGGGGGGGGGGTGTGTTAGATGTATTAGCAGATTTAAATACACTAGCAGATTGAAGCCAAACTCCAGCTTATGCTTTATGAACAGTTACAGAAAAGTTTTTTTGCTCTTTTGGGATAAATGTTTTTCATGAATCGCTGATTATCGTAAGCAGCCCTGTCAGTGTTAAATAGTTTGTCTCAACCCCCTAACTGCTACATCTGCAGGGCAGCTTGTTCTGTTGAAAAACAGCAAACTTACTGGCCAGATCACCAGGTGAAAATAAAATGAAGACACTCTGAAAAAGAAAACGAATGCAGCCATCGCATCTAAGAATTGGTAAGCTGCAATATAATAAATATTTGCTTTTGGGTTTAATACTGCTTTAGTTCACTTTTACAAAAAAACCTGCCTAAGCAGGTAAGGGATGTTTGTAAATTAAAACAAACTGTACAGCTCTGACTAAAGATGAATAACACCCTCGTTATAGTTGTAGGCCATTTACATCCCTTATGAAGCCTGACTGGAATACTCCCAGGACGTTGCTAAGTGAGGCCTAGTCATCACCGCTCACCTCCACCATCACAGGACAGAGCTCTTATCTGATTCTAACCCCTCACATACTCTCTCTCTTCCCTGATGCAGTAGCTCTGAGATGAACGTTTGAGAGCTCTCTCCTGTGATGGTGGAGGTGAGGAGTGATGACTAGGCCTCACTTAGCAACGTCCTGGGAGTATTCCAGTCAGGCTTCATAAGGTATGTACACGGCCTACAACTATAGCAAGGACATTATTCAACCTTAGCCAGAGCTGCACAGGTAGTTTTCATCTACAGACACCCTTTACCTGCATAGGCAGTTTTGTGGTAAATTTTAACTAACCCTTTAAAGTGGAACTTTACCCATAACTTAAATAAAGATAAAAAAAATAATGTTCTTTAGCAAGAAACATACATTCCACATTAATAATCATGCCACCAAAATGAGTCTGTGCTGTAAATTGCCTCCAGCATTTCTCCTGTTTCTCTTTGCTGGAGGCGGCCATTTTGCTGAAGCCCAGAGCCCCAGCTGTAAATCATAAAGCGGAACTGAACCCATCGATTTACCAGTTTCAAAAAACAGTTTGATTTGATTGTGTCCTCAATCAAACTGTCAAACCATCAAATGGCTGATGTTATAACTCATCACATGTGCAGCACCATTGCAGTTGCAGATCAAGCAAAGCAGTTTCCTTGGCTGTAAAGGATAGGAGGGTTTAATTCTGCTTTAAGGATGTCAGCAGATCGGCCTTCTACAAACTCGGCAGTGCCTAAAAATGGAGAGCAACTGAGCATGTGCAGAGCAGGGTGAGACAGTGCAATACTGGATTTTAACCACTTCCCGCTCGCCATATAGCAATATGATGTGCGCAAAGTGGTTCAGTTATCCTGACTGAACGTCATATGACATCCAGCAGGATAAGCCGCTAGTGCGCACTTATATTGCTGCATATCACGTATTGATTATCAGTGCAGCCGCCCCGAGGATGCCCACCCAGGACCACCAGGGATGCCCACCCAGGATTACCAGGGATACACATGCAGGACCAGCAGGTATGCCCACCCATGATCACCAGGTATGCCAATCAGTGCCCAATAGGGATGGCACTGTGCCCATCAATGATGCCTGCCAGTGCCCCCTCATCAGTGCTGCCAAACAGTGCCATCTATCAGTGCCGCCTATAAGTGCCCATCAGTGCCAACTATCAGTGACCATCTGTGCTGCCTATCAGTGCCCAGTGCCAATCAGTGCTGCCTATGAGTGCCCATCAGTGCTGCATATCAGTGCCACCTATCAGTGCCCATCAGTGCTGCTTATCAGTGTCGCCTATCAGTGCCCATCAGTGCTGCTTATCAGTGTCGCCTATCAGTGCCCATCAGTGCTGCATATAAGTGCCTCATCATCAGTGGCCATCAGTGTGGCACTGATGGCCACTGATGACAAGGCACTTATATGCAGCACTGATGCCACCTCATCAGCGCCAATCAGTACTGCCTCATCAGTGCCCGTCAGTGTAGCCTCATCAGTGCCAATCAGTGAAGGAGAAAACTTATTTATTTACAAAGTTTTGTAACAGAAATGAAGAAAAACTTTTTTTTTTTTTTCAAAATTTTCAGATTCTTTTTATTTGTAGCGCAAAAAATAAAAACCGCAGAGGTGATCAAATACCACCAAAAGAAAGCTCTATTTGTGGGGGAAAAAATGATAAATATTTAGTTTGGGTGCGATGTAGCATGACCGCGCAATTGGCATTCAAAATGTGATAGCACTGAAAGCTGAAAATGAGTCTGGGCAGGAAGGTGTATAAGTGGCCGGTATTGAAGTGGTTAAACAGTATAGGCTCTAAATTTTAATGTTTTCATAGCAGGACTTCATTTTCTGAATAAAGTTCCACTTTAAGGATGATTATCTAAGCCAGTGAATTCTCTAGCGCTTCTTTTCCCTTTGCCGCTTCAGTGCAAGAAAACCTTTTTGCTGTTCTAGAATATACTTATGCCAACGAGGTTGTCAGCTCCGTACAGCAGGGAATAAAAGTGTACTATAGCGATAAACAAATACAGATCGATGACTACACAGCTTGCAATGTGCCAAGCACTTCTCTGTATACCGTTATACCGGCGCGCTACAGGAATATATTAAAGCATCAATGCATGCAAACCAGGAGAGACAGACCATACTAGAGATAGAGAATCGCTTTGGGAAATAAGGGGTTAACGCGGCTGCTAATGAAATTAGTGTCGCTGAAAGCTTCTTGTGGTCCCGTCTCAGCTGCACCTGCCCCCCTTGTTATCTATCGACCACCCCCTCCCTCCCGCTTCTTATAGGACCACTCTGTATTTGACTAATGCATCTAGACATTGAGCAGAGAATTATTAGTGATTCCCCCCAGGACTCCCCCCGGACCCCCCCACCCCGGCCTGTAATCTATTACTTCCAATAGCCAGATTTAACCATAAATAAACATGGCTTCATCCTATAACATCTGCCGAGTCTATTCTATGCTAGCCCATGACTTAATCAGGAACAAAATGGGCCCATGTCTGATACAAAGGAAGGTCCCTTCTTTTTACTTATTCAGCCATCAAACGCAGACCAGTCCGGATGTGCAGATGTCATTTCCCCAAACCTTAAAGTGACGCTAACTCTAGTTTAAAAAAATAAATCTATTTAGACCCCTTTCACACTGCAGGCGTTTTTCAGGTGCTACAGCGCTAAAAATAGCGCCTGCAAAAAAGTGGCTCCATTCACGCCAGTGTGAAAGCCCGAGGGCTTTCACACTGGAGCGGTGCGCTGGCAGGGCGTCACAAAATGTCCTGCCAGCAGCTTCTTTGGAGCGGTGAAGGAGCGGTGAACTCACCGCTCCTCCACCGCTGCTCCCCATTGAAATCAATTGAGCAGCGCTGCGATACCGGGATGGGATTCAACCCCTTTTCGGCCGCTAGCGGGGGGTTAAAACCCCGCTAGCGGCCAAATAGCGCCGCTAAAACTATGGTAAAGCAGCGCTAAAAATAGTGGTTCTAAAGGCAGAATGTTTATTTTTATCTTAAAGGCGTTGTAAAGGCAAAAGGTTTTTTCCTTAATGCATTTTAAAAAACCTTCTGTGTGTAGCAACCTCCCCCAGAACCCCCCTAATACTTACCTGAGCCCCATCTCTCTGCAGCGATGTCCACGAGTGTCTTAACCGTCCGGGACTCTTCACCTGATTGGCTGAGACACAGCAGCGGCGCCATTGGCTCCCCCAGCTGTCATTCAAAGTCAGTTAGCCAATCAGGAGAGAGAGGGGGCGGGGCCAGGCCACAGCTCCTTGTCTGAATGGACACAGGGAGCTGTGACTCAGGTCGGGGTGCCCCCATAGCAAGCTGCCTGCTGTGGGGGCACTAGACAGGAGGGAGGGCCAGGAGCTCGGAAGAGGGACCCGAGAAGAGGAGGATCTGAGCTGCTCTGAGCAAAACCACTACACAGAGCAGGTAAATATAACATGTTTGTTATTTTTTTTTTTTTTAAACGAGACTTTATAAACACTTTAATCTACAAAAACACTATGGGGGTTATTTACGAAAAGCAAATCCACTTTGCACTGCAAGTGCACTTGGAAGTGCAGTCGCTGTAAACCTGAGGGAAATATCTGAAATGAGGGGGAGCTCTGCTGATTTTATCCACCAATCACGTGAAAGCTAAAATGCTGTTTTTTATTTTCCTTGCATGTCCCCCTTGGATCCACAGCGACTGCATTTCCAAGTGCACTTTCAGGTGCACTTGCAGTGCACTTGTAGTGCAAAGTGGATTTGCCTTTTAGTAAATAACCCCCTATATTCTATGCATTAAGATAAAGAACCTTCTGTGCATAGAACCCCCCCTAAGCCCCCCTAATACTTACCTGAGCCCCATCTCGATCCAGTGATGTTGCACGAGAGACTCGGCTGTCTGGAATGCCTCCTGATTGGCTGAGACACAGCAGTGGGTGCCATTGGCTCCCGCTGTTGTCAATCAAAGTCAGTGAGCCAATGGTATGTGATTTTGCACAGGAGAGCTGCCTTGCCGCTGTTTATGTACTGTATACAGTCGGCAAGCGGTTGATCACAGCAGAAGCAGGCTGCCACTGGCGTGTGCGCGCGCCCCCTAAGCGGAAGTGCATAGTACGTGATTCTGCACAGGAGAGCCACCCTGTAACAGTAAATCTGCTATGGGGTGGACAGCAAGTGGTTAATGTGCAGTGCAGTGGGGTGCACAGGGAGCATGCACCATAGCACACTGCACCTCTGTTTGTCACATGTTGCACTGCGCTGTATTGCATGTCAGTTGATAGGGTACATTGGAATGTCATTCAGAGTGAATAACATACCTCCAAACATTTTGAGATGGGAATGAGGGACACCTACTATCAAACATATGTAAGCATAGAACACGCCCCCTGCCACACCCCCTTAAAGGAGAATTAACCAAAAACCACTACTATTCCTTTATATTGGTTTTAAAATGTACAAATGCAGCCATTTAGAATGTGGATGAAAGGCTTAGCACTGGGAAACACTTTTTGAAAGATAAAAAGTTCATTTTATATACAACTATATAGATCAGACCAAAATGAGGGACAAATGATGGGGGGAAGAGGGACAGAGGGACATTGCTCGAAATCAGGGACAGTCCCTCGAAATCAGGGACAGTTGGGAGCTATGGAATAACACGGCATTGCATTAATGCTTTTAACCTACATTGTAGTGCTTTGTGGTAAAGCACGCATTTCCACAGTGCGACGCCTAACTGCTGGTGTTAATGAGCCCCAAAAGTCATATTCCGTACACCCGTTCTGCTGCAGGTTCTGGAAAGCAATCTATCAATCACCTTACAAAGACCAATAAAGTCGCTTGCTATTCCCGAGCGTAGAGGTTGGCATTTTCCAAAGTCGCTGTTTTTTTGAAAACTGAAAGGCTGCGTATGAAATCAATTTAGGTCATCAAATTGCTGGCTGCTCTGAGTGTCGGCAATAGCTGGAGATTAAAATTTATTATGCTGCGGGCCTGTTTGAATAACGTGTGATTGCTCACAAAGTCACATTCTAAATTATTAATTGTGCTCCATGAGCGATCACACCACGCTGCCAAAATTAATACGGAAGCCGCTCCTTAAACAATGCGCTCCTGTTTCTGTACTTCCTTAGCTGTTTATGCAGACTCAGTAGATGCCATTTAATGCCTTATTTAGTGTCCATGTAAACCCATTCACTAAAATTGAATAAAAACGTCAATGTCATTTCTAAAGTCATTTTAAATATGCAGCTTTCAAATAAAATAATCCCTGGTGATCCTGCCCTGTAGGTCCTTGTTCCAGAACTTCCTGTGACAGGGTGACAACACTCTGTCCCAACTGTGCTCCTGCATTGTCACACTGCATAGCTCCCAACTGTCCCTGATTTCGAGGGACTGTCCCTGATTTGGAGCAATGTCCCTCTGTCCCTCTTTCTTCCTCATTTGTCCCTCATTTTGGTCTGATCTATATAGTTGTATATAAAATGCACTTTTTATCTATCAAAAATGTGTTTTCCAGCACTAAACCTTTCATCCAATTTCTAAATTGCTGGATTAGTAAATTCCAAAAGCCAATATAAGGGAATCGTATTGGTAAAAAAGCACTTTTTTTTGTACAATTCTCCTTTAAGGGGGCGTGGTAGGGGGTGTGTCCTATGCCTGCATACTTTTGCTGATAGGTGTCCCTCATTCCCATCTCAAAAAATTGGGAGGTATGACACTGTCACAGAGATTCTGATTACATAGTGTATGGCCAGCATAAGATGAGACGGATATTATTCACAGGATCAACAAGGCTCTATTCACATGCGTCTCCAAAGTCCAAAGTTTTGGTGCAACTTTTGATGCAACTTTGATCCAACTTTACTTTCCCTGGGCCAAAGTTGCATCAAAAGTCGCACCAAAGTAGTGCAAGCACCTTTTTAAAGTTGCTGCGAATTTAAAGTGTTACTAAACCATACCTCCCAACTTTTTGAGATGGGAATGAGGGACACCTATCAGCAAAAGTATGCAGGCATAGGACACACCCCTTGCCATGCCCCTTTAACCACCTCAATACCAGGCCAATTCTGACACTTTGCTCCTACATGTAAAATCATAATTTTTTTTGCTAGAAAATTACATAGAACCCCCAAACATTATATATGTTTTTTTAGCAAAGACCCTAGAGAATACAATGGCGGTTGTTGCAACTTTTTATCTCACACAGTATTTGCGCAGGAATTTTTCGAACGCGTTTTTTTGGGGAAAAAAAATGTTTTGTGTTTAAAAAAAACAAAACAGTAAAGTTAGCCCAATGTTTTTGCATTTTGTGAAAGATGAAGTTACGCCGAGTAAATAGATACCTAACATGTCACGCTTTAAAATTGCACACGCTCGTGGAATGGCGCCAATGTTCGGTACTTAAAAATCCCCATAGGCGACGCTTTAAATTTTTTTACTGGTTACATGTTTTGAGTTACAGAGGAGGTCTAGGGCCAAAATTATCGCTCTCGCTCCAACGTTCGCGGCGATATCTCACATGTATGGTTTGAACACCGTTTTCATATGTGGGCGGGACTTACGTATGCGTTCGCTTCTGCGTGCGAGCACACGGGACAGCGGCGCTTTAAAATTTTTTTTTTTTTTTTATTGTTAATTTATATATATTTTTTTTTATTTTGACACTTTTTTTTGAAAAAAAAAAAATTGATCACTTTTATTCCTATTACAAGGAATGTAAACATCCCTTGTAATAGCAATATGACATGTCAGGTGCTCTTAATAGTGAGATATGGGGTCAATAAGACCCCATATCTCACCACTAGGCTGGGAAGCCTGAAATAAAAATAAAAAATAAAACGATCGCCGCTTCCAAGCCGAAGCGGCGCCGTTTTTTTGAATGGAGAGGCCGGGCGTGACGTCATAACATCGCGCCCGGCCTCCGACGATCATAGAGACTCCGGGGACCATCTGGTCCGCCGGAAATCTCTATGATCTACATCCGGCGCCGGCGGATCCGCTATCCGACTCACCGATCGCTGAGGTGAGTCGGTAGAAGCACCGGAGGGCGGCGGGAGGGGGGGACGTCCCCTCTCGCCTCCCATAGGAACGATCAAGCGGCGGAACGGCCGCTATGATCATTCCTATGGTGTAGAGATTCGCCTGCTGAAACCGGCAATATCTGAATGATGTCTGTAACTACAGGCATCATTCAGATATACCCGCCCAAAGCCCAGGACGTCATTTGACGGTGGGCGGTGGGCTAGTGGTTAAAGGAGAATTTTACAAAAAAAACTGATTGGTTAAACCCACAAGTGCTTTTTTTTACCACTACTATTCCTTTATATTGACTTTTGGAAATTACAAATGCAGCAATTTAGAAATCAGAGGTTTAGCACTGGAAAACACTTTTTGATAGATAAAACGTGCATATTATATAGAGCTATATAGATCCGACCAAAATGAGGGACAAATGAGGAGGAAAGAGGGACAGAGGGACATTACTCCAAATCAGGGACAGTCCCTCGAAATCAGGAGCTATGCTAAACCCAGGAACCTGCATTCACTATACCTGGTACCTGGTCTCCCACAGTACAATGAACAAGAAAATGCAATTTTCCTGACAGACTCCATGGCAGCCAACGTGTGGGTTTAGTCCCGCCTCTACTACCCTATAGGACACTACTCCCATAAATCTTTGCTCCTCACCAGCAGCCGTGTTCTTTTTTTGTCCTCCTCCAAAGGACCTAGCTAAAATGGTCTTTCTACCCGAAGATTATTTTCTCCCCTGCGATCAGATCTGGCGAGCGATCCCTATGGAACAGGAATCGCAGTATTCCAATAAGCCCTAGCTACTAGCAGGGTATGGAAGGGGCATATGGAAGAGGCGCTGATGATGGTGTAGTCCTAGCCACTGGCGGGCAAACCGCGCATTGGTCATACAGCCTAGCTACTAGCGGGTGGCCCTTGTTGCCCAGAAACAGTCCGGTCTGTGTTGTTTTACCTTTGGCCTGGTCTCGATCGCAGCAGGAGTGGTGAGTTCGTCCTGTTTTTTTCTAAATGGCAGCAGTTTTCGTTTAATCCTTCTCCTGTTTATGTCTGCTCTAGTTGTTTATTTTCTGTGTCTTCCCCCGCACTGTCGGGTACAGTGTAGCTGGCAGGCATGGCGGCTGGTTCCCTCTGCGTTCCAGCCGCCGTTCACTTCCTGGTTTTGTTTTCGCGGCTGTTCTGCGCATGCGCGGGTCCGGCGCGAGAACGAGGCTTGGTCCGCGCACGCGCACTTGTCATGAAGATCCTGCTAGTAACCGGCGATCCAGGCGTCCGGGAACACGGCCACGGGTTCCACTGCGCATGCGCGCGCGTTCACGGGTGCGGTCACGCACGGGCACGCGCGCGCGCACTGCCGCTATCAGGCGGGCTATTTAAACCGGTCTATCACACACCATCTCCGCTGTCTGCTCTACAGCGTTCTGTGAGTGTTACCTGATCTGGTCTGTGTTTCCTGTTATTTGACCCGGCTTCCTGTTTGACGATCCTGCTATCTGCCTGCACCAGACCCTCTTGGCTTGCCTGACCATCCCTCTGCATTACCCCTGGTACCTCTGCTGTCTGAACGTTACTGACCACCGGCTTGTTGACCCTCCGCTATGTTCATCAGCTTCCAGTCTGCTATTACCTGCTGTTGTTCCTGGTTCCAGTCCAGCGTTCCAGGCTACCTTCTGCTGTGTTCCAGTCCAGCGTTCCAGGCTACCTTCTGCTGTGTTCCAGTCCAGCGTTCCAGGCTACCTTCTGCTGTGTTCCAGTCCAGCGTTCCAGGCTACCTCTGCTGTCTGAACGTTACTGACCACCGGCTTGTTGACCCTCCGCTGTGTTCATCAGCTTCCAGTCTGCTATTACCTGCTGTTGTTCCTGGTTCCAGTCCAGCGTTCCAGGCTACCTTCTGCTGTGTTCCAGTCCAGCGTTCCAGGCTACCTTCTGCTGTGTTCCAGTCCAGCGTTGCAGGCTACCTTCTGCTGTGTTCCAGTCCAGCGTTCCAGGCTACCTTCTGCTGTGTTCCAGTCCAGCGTTCCAGGCTACCTTCTGCTGTGTTCCAGTCCAGCATTCCAGGCTACCTTCTGCTGTGTTCCAGTCCAGCGTTCCAGGCTACCTTCTGCTGTGTTCCAGTCCAGCGTTCCAGGCTACCTTCTGCTGTGTTCCAGCCCAGCGTTCCTGGCTACCTTCTGCTGGGTTCCAGTCCTGCTTTCCGGTTTCTGTCCCCAGTCTACTCCTCAGGCTTCTGACTCCAGAGGGTGCCACCACTACTGGACCTTCAGCAACTGTTGATCCTGCCAGGCACCAATACCACTCTTCACTCCTGGCCCTCTGTCTCCATTCCAGGGGAACGGGAGGGGGAGCTGTAAGGGAGGTCTTTTCCTGCACTTCAGGCTCACAACCTACCAGGTACGTGACAGCACTAGTGAAAAGATGGACACGGCGGTGACGTCACAGGGGCGCCAGTTTTAAATTGAAAAAAATAGTCTGCAGGCTTGGGAATGCTTGCAGAATGTTAGCAGTGTCTTCCCCTGGCTCTGAATCTTTCGTGTCAGGTGAGGGGGCTTCTAGGGGACAGGTTTAATAGCCTGTCCTTTACTGCATCTCTATTTTTAACTGGTTGCTTGTCTTTCAGCCCTGATGGATCCTTCCAGGAGCATGGACGCTTCACCGCCTGCTTGTGGCCAGCCCCCTCGCAACAGGTACTTGGTAGGGGGTCCTGCCTGGGTGTTGCGGGGGGGGGGGGGGTTATGGAGCATCAGTTATCTGTTTGTCTCTCCATTAACACAGAGGTGCCTTGTCTTTTTCTTGTCAGCCCTTCTAGGTCTACTCAGCAACGTAGTTCGCACAGAAGTGGTTCCTCTAAATCGCATCACCGGCATTCCTCTTCCAGATCTGGACATCACGGTTCCTCCTCGAAATCGAGACACCGTAGCCGGGAACCATCTCGCCCTTCCAAGTCTCACTCCAGTCATGCAGCCGAAGGAGCCTGCTGGGGGTGTAGGGCAAAGGTTCCTATAGGCAAATCCCTCTGTGATACCTGCTAAAGCAACAGGTGAAAGAGGTGGATCAGATCAGCAACTCAAGTCTCTGGTGGAAAAGATTGTTAAAGAGAATCTGAAAGAGATGGGGTCCAGCCAACTCCATGTTTCTCCTACAGAGCCCCCATGCCCACCAGTGAGGGATACTCAGGCTCAGGACACTTGTGAGCCTTCTTTACCCAGTCATCTGTCTGCTGTCTCCTCGGATAGTGATTCTGAGGGAGAAGACCCTTATACTGGATTTGGCTTTGAATTACTTGCTCCTCTGATTAAAGCCATAAAGGAAACTTTAAACTGGGAAGAGCCAGTGACGGCCCCTGCAAAACAGAGGAAATACTTCAAGCAGCTGAAGAAGGAACGTGTCAACTTCCCCTTTTTCGCTGAATTAGGTGAAGTTATCACGGATGAGTGGGGAAAGGTAGAGAAGAAGAACTCCCTTCTCTCTAAAATACAAAGGCTTTATCCCTTCAAGGAAGAGAAAGTTAAGCAATTGGAATCTGCTCCTCTAGTGGATGCGGCTGTGATGAGGTTGGTCAGGCATGTGACCCTTCCTCTGGAAGACACGGTCTCGTTCAGAGACGCCTTGGATAGACGGATAGACTCTGATTTGAAGCGGGTCTATCTCACAGCAGGTACGGCATGTAAACCAGCCTTGGCTCTGGCCGCCATGTCTAGGGCTATGGAGATTTGGTCAGACAACGTGGATGAGACACTTATGCCGCGTACACACGAGCAGACTTTACGGCGGACTTTGCCCGGCGGACTGGATTTCGTCGGACAATTCGATGTGTGTGGGCTCCAGCGGACTTTGTTTTCTCAAAAGTTGGACAGACTTAGATTTGAAACTTGTTTAAAATTTATCCGTTGAAATCGAGTCCGGTCGAAAAGTCCGCCGTCTGTATGCTAGTTCGACGGACTAAAAAGCCACGCTAGGGCAGCTATTGGCTACTGGCTATGAACTTCCTTGTTTTAGTCCGGTCGTACGTCATCACGTACGAATTAGACGGACTTTGGTGGATTGTGTGTAGGCAAGTCCGTTCATTCAGAAAGTCCGTCGTAAAGTATGTCGAAAAATCCGCCGGGCAAAGTCCGCCGTAAAGTCCGCTCGTGTGTACGCGGCATTAGAGGTGTCTCGGAGGAAGTGGCCAAGAGTTCACCCATCCAGGAATTGAGGTTAGCTTCAGCCTTTCTGGGGGAGGCCTCAATTGACATTATCCGCTTGGTGGCTCGAGTTATGTTGTCTGCAGTTACCGCCAAGCGTGCCCTTTGGCTTCGTCCTTGGCTGGCAGACCCAGCATCAAAACAGGTTTGGTGCCATTTTCCCTTTGATGGGTCCTCTTTTTGGCAATAAATTGGATAGTGCCATAACCCGTGCCACCGGAGGTAAGTCGGGGTTCCTCCCTCAGGACAGGCGATTACAAGGCCAAAGAAGATCGTTTCAAAGGAAACAGAACCAGGATCGTGCTAGGGAAGCACGTGGTTACAGGCCGGGCCGTGAGTTCTCCAGATCTTGGAAGGCTAGACAGTCATCTTTCAAGAAAACTGCTAAGAGTGGTATGACGGGTGAGAAGGAACCGACCAAGTCTTTTTGAGATGGGGCCCGCCCAGGCAGGCCAAGTGGGGGCTCGCCTTCTCCGCTTTCGGCATGTTTGGGCGGCCTCGAACCAGGACTTTTGGACCGTCAGAACGATTTCCTCGGGCCACACCTGGACTTTCAGCAGTGCTCCCAGGCTCAGGTGTATTCCCACATCTCTTCCAGCCACAGAAGAAAAAAGACAAATCCTTTCAGCTTACGTGAAATCTTTATTAGATCAAGGCGCAGCCATTCCTGTCCCAGACGACCAACGTGGCATGGGGATGTATTCCCCTCTCTTCATGGTCCAGAAAAAGAATGGTGCATGGCGACCCATCATAGATCTGACGCACCTGAACCGTTTCATCAAAAGAGAAAGGTTCAAAATGGAAACCCTGTCCACAATTCAACAGTCAGTCCAACCAGGAGACTGGCTCGTCTCTATAGACCTCAAGGACGCTTATTTTCACGTTCCAGTGGCAGTAGATTTTCAACGCTTTCTCTGTTTCTCCATAGGCCAACTACATTTACAATTCACATGCCTTCCCTTCGGTCTGTCCACCTCTCCACGAGTCTTCTCAAAGGTCTTGTTGGCTGTTGTGGCTCTACTGAGAACCAGAGGGATCCGTCTTCATCACTATCTGGACGATCTCCTCCTACTGGCTCAAGACAGAGATTGTCTCCTGAAACACAGAGATCAAGTCATCTCAACTCTCCGGGAATTTGGATGGCTCCTGAAACTGGAGAAGAGCCAGTTGGAGCCTATTCAGTCTCTGGTGTTCCTCTGAGCCCTCTTCAATACAGCGAGAGGCACAATTTCCTTACCCGAGGAGAAGGTTACAATAGTTCGGGACAGGATTCACCTGGCTCTCTCCTCTTCTCATCTCCGTGCCCTCCAGTGTCTGAGGATCATAGGCACCATGGTGTCCACAATACCAATGGTAAAATGGGCTCAGTGGAGGATGCGTCCTTTCCAGAAGGGTTTTCTTCTTCAATGGTCGGGCGACAAAAATCAGCGCATTTACATCTCTCAGACCATGAGGGGTTCCCTCCTCTGGTGGCTTCAAAGAGAAAATCTACGCAGGTGTCACTCCATCCTTCCCATCTCTTGGATCACAGTGACGTCAGATGCCAGCGAGAGAGGTTGGGGTGCTCATTGCCTAACGGAAGTGGCTCAAGGCTCCTGGGATTTCCCAGCTTGGAGATTGGTGTCGAATATCCAAGCGTTACGTGCAGCCTTCCAGGCACTGTTGGCATTTCGCCACCTGATAGCAGGGGCATCTGTATTACTCAGACTGGACAATACAACGGCAGTAGCCTACGTAAGGAAACAAGGGGGTACCAAAAGCCTGTCTCTGCTACAAGAGGTAGAACCAATAATGATCTGGGCACAGAAGAATCTGGTCAACTTAACGGCAACATATGTTCCGGGGATTCTCAATGTCCAAGAGGATTTTCTTTCACGAGTCCACTTGGACAACAAAGAGTGGTCTCTCCACGAGGATGTGTTCAAATGGATCCTAACATTGGGGATCTCTCCAGAAGTCGATCTCTTCGCCTCCCCGTGCAACAAGAAGCTAGCGAGGTACTACGCAAGGTTCCGGGATCCACAAGCCTACGGGATAGACGCACTGACAGAACGTTGGTGGTTTCACAGAGCATATGCCTTCCCTCCGACACCTATCATCTTCCAGTTCCTACGGAGGCTCAGGTGGGAGGAAGTGGAGATATTAGCCATAATTCCTTACTGGCCCAACAGGCCTTGGTTTCCTCTCCTATCACTTCTCAGCTTCCGAGAACCAGTTCCTCTTCCGACCAGATTGGATCTACTCTCCCAAGGCACGATTCTTCACCCGTGCCCAGCTCACCTACAGTTGAGGGCTTGGTTCTTGAGAGGGGAAGGTTGGAAGCACTAGGTTGCCCCAAGGAGGTTATTCCTACACTTCTGAATGCAAGAAGACAAAGCACTAACAGAGTATATGAGCGAATTTGGACAAAATTCTCGACCCATATGTCGTCTAGGGCTAAGTCATGTGGCACACCTGCAGTTCAGGACATCTTGAGTTTCCTCCAATCAGGCCTGGATTTGCCCTTATCCGTCAGTTCACTGCGTGTACAGGTCTCAGCGATCTCAGCCTTTACTGGGGTGTCGTGGGCCAGACATGCCCTTATTCAACAATTTTTCAAAGGAGCAATTAGACTGAGGCCTCAAAGGAAACCTAGATTCCCCAAATGGGATCTTCCTCTAGTTCTTGAGTTCTTCTCACAACTCGATAAACCACTGTCTGTCAGAGAGCTTACTATCAAAACTGCATTTTTGACTGCCATCACTTCGGCAAAGAGGGTGTCCGAAATCCAGGCTTTAGGATCAAAAGAACCTTTCTTAACCTTTTTTCCGGACAGAGTGGTTCTAATTCCGATGCTAGGGTCAAACCCTAAGGTCACCTCAATCTTTCATGAGAACCAAGAGATCTCACTTCCTACCTTTAGATCTGCCGGAAATCTGGAAATACATCCACTCGATGTTGGTGTCTCCTTGAAACAATATCTAGAAGTAACGGCTCCCTTCCGTCAGTCGGATTATCTTTTTGTTTCGTTCTATGGGAAGAACAAGGGGCTCAGAGCCTCAGTCAGATCCATTGCTGCATGGGTTGTACAGGCAATTCAATGGGCATATAGAGAGAAGGGCTTGGCTCCTCCTGAGGCGGTAACAGCGCACTCAACTAGAAGTCTTTCGACCCCGTGGGCAGCCTCACGTCATGTTGCACCTGAAGTGATTTGCAGAGCGGCTTCTTGGTCATCGATCCATACCTTTATGTCCCATTATTGTGTTGAGCCAGCTGCTCTATCTTCAGTTGATTTTGGTGTTAAAGTACTGTCGGTTGACGGTGTTAAATAAATCTTTGTTTTTTTCAGCATTTTGCCCACCCGGGTGTGTACGGCGAGTTATTTCCCACACGTTGGCTGCCATGGAGTCTGTCAGGAATACGGAAAATTCCTATCAAAATACTTACCGTAATTTTCCTTTCCTGATGGACTCCATGGCAGCAGGAGTTCCTTCCCAAATGGCTGGAGTAGGCTAGTTATCGAACACGGCTGCTGGTGAGGAGCAAAGATTTATGGGAGTAGTGTCCTATAGGGTAGTAGAGACGGGACTAAACCCACACGTTGGCTGCCATGGAGTCCATCAGGAAAGGAAAATTACGGTAAGTATTTTGATAGGAATTTTCCGTTATTTTACTAAATATAAACTGCTAAATACCCTTTCTTCTATCAGTGTCTAGTTAAAGCTTGTAGGAGGAGTTTTCATTCTCCTCTGACAGTCTTCTGAGGCTGCAGGACACCTGACCCTCTGTCTGGATGGTGCTGATTGGCCCTGTGCTGATCACGTGCACTCTCCCAAGAAAAAAAAACTCTCTAGCAATACACACCAAACTGAGCATGTGCAGAGTGAGTGTGAGGCTCTGTTCTATCAGGAGATAGATTGGGGGCAGTAGAAGAAGGGGAGGATCACAGAAGACAGGATCAAACAGCCTTTTTTACACAATGCGGAGAATTAACCCCTTAGGTTCCACAGTGAGTATAACAAACATGCTTTACTGCATATACAGACTGATTTTCCTGTTGTGGGTTTAAGTCACACCAATTCGGACAGGTGGCATTGAAAAGAATGGGCTGCAACTTGTCATGTGACTTTGATGTCCAAAGTTGCATGACAAGTTGCACAAGTGGGAATGGAGTCAAAATAAAGGAATAAAAAAAAATGAAAATAGAAAAAAAAATTAATGCAGCTAACACACTGAAAGACCAGTATACTGTAATATATTCCATTTTTGTTCTTTTTACAAAGCTGGCCCGGTGATTGATAATTATCACACTTTGTAAAAAAAAAAAAATCAAAAGAAGATAACTAGAGGAAGACATAGATTCCGTCCTGTGTTTCAGCCCCGTGGGACGGCGGTGTAAATTTACTTTCATCTCGGCTCCATTTCAGATGTCTGCCTTTCATCCTAGGGGAGGGTAACGTAGTAATGGTGGGGGTGTTGTCCGGGACCCTCGCCGGTCTTGTGATGTCCAGTCAGGCTGCTTCTCCTGTAGAAAGCTGAATAAAGTAATTATCTCTTCTCAGTGATCCTTCTCCAGAGGGGCTTCTGTCACATCCAACTCTCAGAATCCAATTACACTATGAAACATGATAATGTATGGCCGTCCTCTCCGGATCCCGCTCCCTCCATCTCTCCGGATCCCACTCCCTCCATCTCTCTGCCCATCCCATCACACCACCTTCCACCATTTCTCCCTCTCTGTCTCTTTGCCAGCTTGCAATCTTTCTGGGGGTTTATTTCATTTCTTTTTCTTTGAAATCATACACTAACACATACATTAATTTTGTCAGGCTGAACCATTAGGAGTTTGGGATAGAAAAGGTGCTAATGAGTGGTTGCAGGCCACTGTTTGTGGATCAGATAACTCTCTCTGTCTTCCCCCCCCCCCCCCCCCCCCCATCTCTCTCAAAATCAAATTCCCTTTATTGGCAGGACCAAATACATTTTAGCACCACCAAAGCAATTGTGTTTGTTTGGGGAGGGGAGGAGGGGAATGGCTCTAGGACAGTTTTGGGGGTAAGAGATTTTCTTCCCCCCCCCCCCCACTTTTTCTCTCTAATTTTCCTTCTCCTCTCCTCTCCCTTTTCCTCTCTATACTTCTCCCTCTTTCTCCCTCTCTCCTTCTCCATCCACTGCTCTCCTTTTCCCTGTCCCTCTCATGCTCTCTTTATCCCTCTCCTCCCCCCTCTCTTCTTCTTCCTCTCCCTCCCTCTCTCCTTCTCTATCCCTCCTTCTCCCTCTCTCTCTCTCTCTCTCTCTCTCTCTCTCTCTTTTTCTCTCCCTTTCTCCTTCTTCCGCCCCCCCCCCCTCGCTCCTTCTCCCTCTACTTCTTTGTTTATTCTGTATCCCTCTCTCTTTCTCCTCCTTTCTTTCTTTCTTTCTTTCTTTCTTTCTTTCTTTCTTTCTTTCTTTCTTTCTTTCTTTCTTTCTTTCTTTCTTTCTTTCTTTCTTTCTTTCTCTTCTTCTCCATCTACCTCTCTCCTTCTCCCTGTCCATCTCTCGCTCCCTCCTTTTTTCATTCTCTCTCTCTTTCTTCCACTCTCCTCCATCCACCGCTCACCTTTTCCCTGTCCCTCTCTTGCTCTCTTTATCCCTCTCCTTCTCCTATCTCTCTCCCCTTCTCTCTCTCTCTCTCCCTCTCCCTTCCTGTTTCCTTCTTTCTCTCTTTCCCTCTTTCTCTTCCTCTCTCCTTCTTCCTCTCCCTCCCTCTCTCCTTCTCTATACCTCCTTCTCCCTCTCTCTCTCCCTTTTTCTCTCCCTTTCTAATTCTTCCGCCCCCCCCGTTCCTTCTCCCTCTACCTCTTTCCTCCCTCTCTCTTTCTCCCTCTTTCTTTCTTTCTTTCTTTCTTTCTTTCTTTCTTTCTTTCTTTCTTTCTTTCTTTCTTTCTTTCTTTCTTCCACCTCTCTCCTTCTCCATCTACCTCTCTCCTTCTCCATCTACCTCTCTCCTTCTCCATCTACTTCTCTCCTTCTCCATCTACCTCTCTCCTTCTCCCTGTCCATCTCTCGCTCCCTCCTTTTTTCATTCTCTCTCTCTCTTTCTTCTTCTCTCCTTCATCACCGCTCACCTTTTCCCTGTCCCTTTCTTGCTCTCTTTATCCCCCTCCTTCCCCCTATCTCTCTCCCCTTCTCTCTCTCTCCCTCTCCCTTCCTGTTTACTTCTCTCTCTCTTTCCCTCTCCTTCTTTCTCTCCCTCCCTCTATCCTCCTCTATCCCTCCTTCTTCCTCTCTCTGTCCCTTTTCTTCTCCCTTTCACCCCCCCCCCCCCCCCCCCCGCTCCTTCTACCTCTCTTTTTCCATTCTACTACCTCCTTCTTTCATTCTCACTCTCTATCACCCTCTCTCCTTCTTCCTCTCTCTCCGGGACAGTTCACCCCACAAAACATCCTCCTGATCCGTTCTGCCTTTTTTGATGCGTTTCCAGATGCATTCCAGAGGCTTTTTTTCTTATTTATTCCTGTTTTTTTTTTTTTTACACTATACTGGTATCTAGTGCTTTTTTTACAGTTCAGTGTAGGAAAAAAGCAGCATGTTGTACTTTTTTTCGGTGGTGTGAACTATGCCATTGGAACCCATATAACCTACTTTCCATGCCTTAGGGCCCTTTCACACTGACGTGTCCGTTTACGGGCTCCGCTTTGCTCAGCGGGGATTGCTCCATCGATCCCCGCTGAGCAGGCAGATGACAGGTCGGTCTCTGCACACTGTGCAGGGACTGACCTGTCAGAGCGCCGCTCTCCTCTATGGGGGATCGGATGAAGACGCACCGTAGAGTCCATTTTCATCCGATCTGCCAGGCAGATGGAAAAATAGGGTTTCCATCCGTCACACACAGCGGATCGGAGCGGGCCGGATGTCAGCGGACATGTCACTGCTGACATCCGTCGCTCCTTAGACCTGTATGGATCGTCCGTTCAGGTCCGCCTAAATAACTGACAGGTGGACCTGAATGGTCCGCCCGTGTGAAAGGGGCCTTATTCATACCGAATAAAAAGCACTGC
>JBBDGP010002712.1:0-15000 GCA_037952835.1 Lithobates septentrionalis
ACTGCTGACATGATACAAGAGATGTGAAGAGATTGCTGACATGATACAAGAGATGTGAAGAGACTGCTGACATGATACAAGAGATGTGAAGAGACTGCTGACATGATACAAGAGATGTGAAGAGACTGCTGACATGATACAAGAGATGTGAAGAGACTGCTGACATTATACAGGAGATGTGAAGAGACTGCTGACATGATACAAGAGATGTGAAGAGACTGCTGACATGATACAGGAGATGTGAAGAGACTGCTGACATGATACAAGAAGTGTGAAGAGACTGCTGACATGATACAAGAGATGTGAAGAGACTGCTGACATGATACAAGAGATGTGAAGAGACTGCTGACATGATACAAGAGATGTGAAGAGACTGCTGACATGATACAAGAGATGTGAAGAGACTGCTGACATGATACAAGAGATCGTCAGAGACTGCTGACAAGATACAAGAGATGTGAAGAGACTGCTTACATAATACAAGAGATGTGAAGAGACTGCTGACATGATACAAGAGATGTGAAGAGACTGCTGACATGATACAAGAGATGTGAAGAGACTGCTTACATAATACAAGAGATGTGAAGAGACTGCTGACATGATACAAGAGATGTGAAGAGACTGCTGACATGATACAAGAGATGTGAAGAGACTGCTGACATGATACAAGAGATGTGAAGAGACTGCTGACATAATACAAGAGATGTGAAGAGACTGCTGACATGATACAAGAGATGTGAAGAGACTGCTGACATGATACAAGAGATCGTCAGAGACTGCTGACAAGATACAAGAGATGTGAAGAGACTGCTGACATTATACAGGAGATGTGGAGAGACTGCTGACATGATACAAGAGATGTGAAGAGACTGCTGACATGATGCAGGAGATGTGAAGAGACTGCTGACATGATACAAGAGATGTGAAGAGACTGCTGACATGATACAAGAGATGTGAAGAGACTGCTGACATTATACAGGAGATGTGAAGAGACTGCTGACATGATACAAGAGATGTGAAGAGACTGCTGACATGATACAAGATATGTGAAGAGACTGCTGACATGATACAAGAGACCTGAAGAGACTGCTGACATGATACAAGAGATGTGAAGAGACTGCTGACATGATACAAGAGATGTGAAGAGACTGCTGACATGATACAAGAGATGTGAAGAGACTGCTGACATGATACAAGAGATGTGAAGAGACCGCTGACATGATACAAGAGATGTGAAGAGACTGCTGACATGATACAAGAGATGTGAAGAGACTGCTGACATGATACAAGAGATGTGAAGAGACTGCTGACATGATACAAGAGATGTGAAGAGACTGCTGACATGATACAAGAGATGTGAAGAGACTGCTGACATGATACAGGAGATGTGAAGAGACTGCTGACATGATACAAGAAGTGTGAATAGACTGCTGACATGATACAAGAGATGTGAAGAGACTGCTGACATGATACAAGAGATGTGAAGAGACTGCTGACATGATACAAGAGATGTGAAGAGACTGCTGACATGATACAAGAGATCGTCAGAGACTGCTGACAAGATACAAGAGATGTGAAGAGACTGCTGACATTATACAGGAGATGTGAAGAGACTGCTGACATGATACAAGAGATGTGAAGAGACTGCTGACATGATACAGGAGATGTGAAGAGACTGCTGACATGATACAAGAAGTGTGAAGAGACTGCTGACATGATACAAGAGATGTGAAGAGACTGCTGACATGATACAAGAGATGTGAAGAGACTGCTGACATGACACAAGAGACCTGAAGAGACTGCTGACATGATACAAGAAGTGTGAAGAGACTGTTGACATGATACAAGCGATCGTCAGAGACTGCTGACATGATACAAGAAGTGTGAAGAGACTGTTGACATGATGCAAGATATGTGAAGAGACTGCTGACATGATACAAGAGACCTGAAGAGACTGCTGACATGATACAAGAGATGTGAAGAGACTGCTGACATGATACAAGAGATGTGAAGAGACTGCTGACATGATACAAGAGATGTGAAGAGACTGCTGACATGATACAAGAGATGTGAAGAGACTGCTGACATGATACAAGAGATGTGAAGAGACTGCTGACATGATACAAGAGATGTGAAGAGACTGCTGACATGATACAAGAGATGTGAAGAGACTGCTGACATGATACAAGAGATGTGAAGAGACTGCTGACATGATACAGGAGATGTGAAGAGACTGCTGACATGATACAAGAAGTGTGAAGAGACTGCTGACATGATACAAGAGATGTGAAGAGACTGCTGACATGATACAAGAGATGTGAAGAGACTGCTGACATGATACAAGAGATGTGAAGAGACTGCTGACATGATACAAGAGATCGTCAGAGACTGCTGACAAGATACAAGAGATGTGAAGAGACTGCTGACATTATACAGGAGATGTGAAGAGACTGCTGACATGATACAAGAGATGTGAAGAGACTGCTGACATGATACAGGAGATGTGAAGAGACTGCTGACATGATACAAGAAGTGTGAAGAGACTGCTGACATGATACAAGAGATGTGAAGAGACTGCTGACATGATACAAGAGATGTGAAGAGACTGCTGACATAATACAAGAGACCTGAAGAGACTGCTGACATGATACAAGAAGTGTGAAGAGACTGTTGACATGATACAAGCGATCGTCAGAGACTGCTGACATGATACAAGAAGTGTGAAGAGACTGTTGACATGATGCAGGAGATCTGAAGAGACTGCTGTCATGATACAAGAGATGTGAAGAGACTGCTGACATGATACAAGAGATCGTCAGAGACTGCTGACATGATACAAGAGATCGTCAGAGACTGCTGACATGATACAAGAAATGTGAAGAGACTGCTGACAAGATACAAGAGATGTGAAGAGACTGCTGACATTATACAGGAGATGTGAAGAGACTGCTGACATGATACAAGAGATGTGAAGAGACTGCTGACATGATACAGGAGATGTGAAGAGACTGCTGACATGATACAAGAGATGTGGAGAGACTGCTGACATGATACAAGAGATGTGAAGAGACTGCTGACATGATACAAGAGACCTGAAGAGACTGCTGACATGATGCAAGAAGTGTGAAGAGACTGTTGACATGATACAAGCGATCGTCAGAGACTGCTGACATGATACAAGAAGTGTGAAGAGACTGTTGACATGATGCAGGAGATCTGAAGAGACCGCTGACATGATACAAGAGATGTGAAGAGACTGCTGACATGATACAAGAGATGTGAAGAGACTGCTGACATGATACAAGAGATGTGAAGAGACTGCTGACATGATACAAGAGATGTGAAGAGACTGCTGACATGATACAAGAGATGTGAAGAGACTACTGACATGATACAAGAGACCTGAAGAGACTGCTGACATGATACAAGAGATCTGAAGAGACTGCTGACATGATACAAGAGATGTGAAGAGACTGCTGACATGATACAAGAGATGTGAAGAGACCACTGACATGATACAAGAGATCGTCAGAGACTGCTGACATGATACAAGAGATGTGAAGAGACTGTTGACATGATACAAGAGATCGTCAGAGACTGCTGATATGATACAAGAGATCGTCAGAGACTGCTGATATGATACAAGAGATCGTCAGAGACTGCTGACATGATACAAATGATCGTCATAGACTGCTGACATAATACAAGAGACGTGAAGAGACTGCTGGCATGATACAAGAATAGTGAGGAGACTGCTGACATGCTGCAAGAGATGGTTAGAGACTGCAGACACTAGTGGCGGCTGGTGTCCCAGCAGAGGGGGACAGTGGCTTTGTTAAATGAACCACCCATCCAGCACCCATCTACCACCCTCCCCCGTGGGTGGTACTCACACGGTCGGGCTCCGGTGTTCGCGGCAATGCAGAGCGAGATCACTCCCTCCAATGAGGACGGCCTCCTCCGGATCACCCGGATCTCCACCTACGTCCTCCCCCGATACCAGCCACTACCGTCGCTTCTCCTCACAGCCAACCAGGTCTCAGGACCCGCTTCCTGATTGGCCGGGAGGAGAATCATGAAGACAATAGTGAATTTTAATTTGCTATTGTCACACGACTGGGTAGACTCACCTTTTTTTTGAAGCCAATTAGAGCCTCAAGCTCTAATCATGTGCTTCCAAAAAAAAAAAAACCCTTAGAAATCCATGCGTCCGGCGCCTTGCATATAGATTAGGGGCTGGACGCATGAATTGGGGGGGTGGCACCCCTGCGCCCCTAATGGAGCATCCACCACTGGCAGACATGCTAGAAGAGATGGTTAAGGACTGCCTACATACTGCAGGAGATGATCAGGGACTGCAGACATGCTACTATAGATGGACAGAGACCACCTACATGGTACAGGAGATGGTCAAAAACTGCAGACATGCTACAAGAGATGGACAGAGACCACCTACATGGTACAGGAGATGGTCAGAGACTGCAGACATGCTACAATAGATGGGCAGAGACCACCTGCATGGTATAGGAGATGATCAGAGACTGCAGACATGCTACAAGAGATGGACAGAGACCACCTATATGGTACAGGAGATGGTCAGAGACTGCAAACAAACCTAGAAGAGATGGATAGAGATTGCCTACAATCTGCAGAAGAGGGACAGATACTGAAGAAAAGCTACAGGTAATGGTTAGAGATTGCAGTGAGACTATCAGAGATGGAGAACCTGCTACAGAAGATGTTGGAGACTGGGGACATGTTTCAGGAGGCAGCTGTAGACTAAAGAAACATCACATGAGACTGCTTTATCAATCAATACTTCCACATTCATGCTCCATACAACCCCCTTTGAAAAGCTGCTTGTCCCGCATTTGGTATTCTCTCAGGAAGCTCCATTATAAAAGATCAGAGGAAAAAACACACAAAAAGAGGAAACGGGTGGACAGCAGAGACAAAAGTAAGACAGCGTGAAAAAATAAACCAAACTCTCTAACTACAAGAAATCAGTCTAAAAAATATTTTCCTTCAATGGCTTGAGGAAGCGGAAAAACTCTGTGTTCAGGGGCACCAATGGGCTGCACGACAAGTGTCAAAGGGTGTCAGGTTGGGCACCAAGGGTTTATATGTTGACAGGTGAAAATTAGAGAATCTAAGATGCCGTGACTTGCTTAGAGCCTGAAAAGCAAACCTTACCATTAAATCCAGGATATTTTTGTCTCGGTCAGCAGCAGGCATTCTGTATTTGCTACAACAAGAGCTTGCTCAGATGCTAGAGATTCTCCAGAGACCTGGATCTGTGCTTGGGTCTCAACTCCATCAAAGTCCAATTTTCAGCCAGAGTGGAAAGGATTTAGAACACCTGTCCGTGTCCCCATTAAGGAGATTTGCCCTAATTGTTCTGCTTACTATTATCATTGGTAAAAGAAAATTCCAAATTTTGGGTTGTCCCCAGAAAAGTAATAGAGGGGAAATCTTCCAATGGGGACATTAGTTCCGGTGAACTGGGGGTCCCCAAGGAATTCCCTTAATTTGCAGGAATTTCCTCTCACTTCCTGTTTGACTATGGGACAGGAAGTGAAGGGAAATCTCCGCAATGGGACACAGATGGCGAAAACAAAATCTGACAGGGGTTATAACCCTTCCTTACTCTAGCCAGAATGGGAAAAAAAAAAGTTTTGCCTATGGTTCTACTTTAACTGGCATTAGGACAACCCTGTTCATAGATCAGTTCCTGAAGGCAGTTGTAAAGATTGGCATGTAAGGAAGCATTTCTTCTCTCAGTGGGACCTTCCATTGATCCAAGATTTTAGCCTCAGACCTTCATCATGGTAATCAACAGTTAGAGTCTCCAAGTTGCTCACCTTAGGTTGCAGTGAGCCATACATCTCTTACTATCTAGACCAGGGGTCTCCAAACGTTCTAACCAAAGAGCCACTTTTCTATCCTTCCAACTTAAAGGGGGCCGGACTGTGGCCAGTGGGAGAAGAAAATGCCCTGGCGTCACTGGGAGTAAACAATGCCCCATCATTGGTGTCATTGGGAGGAATAGTGCCCCATCATTGGTATCAGTGGGAGGAATAGCGCTCCATCATTGGTGTCAGTGGGAGGTTCATCAGTTTGTTCCAACTGCTGTCTTCTAGATTGTCTCGACATGAGGGATGTCTCTGGAGGACTTGGAGCCTTCATATCACCAATCTACAGAACCTTTCAGAACTTCATACTCCAGGGAGGTAATAGAGGCTTCCAAAGAGACTATCGCAGCTTAGGTAGTGAAGCTGATTTAGCAGGTGCACAGATCTACAAATAGGGGGTCTCCTTCACAAGTGATAGACGAGGGACATCTATTACTCCTGTACCACCATTATCGAAGTAGAGCCCTGTACAATTTTCTAGTTGGTCTTCTTTCAACACATTGATGTCCCACTACAGTGTGGAGATCCAGCATGGAATGAGGGACCTTCTGTATTTACGCTTTATTTATAGATGTCACTGGTCCTGTGGGTGGGGAAGAGGGTGGAGCCTAGTACTAAACAGTAGTGAAAAGTCTCACAGTAACTACTTTGCAATAAATGTCCAAGTGTCACATTGTGCACCCTCTGTGTATTTCCTGTGTGTAGGTATGTATTTATTTCCTAAAAGGGGTACCCCCAGGAGGCAGTTGTTCAGAATCTGGGGCCCAGTCTGTACAGCGGTGCACTTAATTACCATTCCTCTAAATCTGCATGCAGTGATTTGTTTTTGCAGCTACTGGGCAAATAGACAGTCTCCTCTTTTCCTAACCTGCTAAACAGTGGTAAAGTCAACACAGCCGAAGCAGCTGACCAGTCCCGGCACCCAGCAAACCTTGTCCTAGACATTTGTCTTTTTCTGGTCCTCAGGAACCCTGGTCCTCAGTGGCTTGATTCACAGCTATCTGGTCTCTGCACACACAAGCACACACATGTGTTAAGCTCTGGTCCCTACACAGCAGGACCCTCTTCCTCTGTCCACAAGCCCGGGAAACTCTCCTTCCCTTACTGGGGTTTTGTCGGCATCGTTGCAGCCTCATCCGCTCCCAAAGCACAGTACTCCCAACAAACTACAGCTCCCATCATCAAGTGCAGCTGTATCATAGATGTAGCACCCTGGAGTTTAGGCAGGGTTGCTCCTCACAAATTTGCCTGCCAGGAATAGTTATCCTGGTTGATTGATAGAGATCTATTGATTTCTCCCTAAGTTTGGCCTTCCGCTAGTTGCCAGGTACTTGGTGGTACTAGATATGAGAAGGGCAATGCAAGGTCAGATTATGGGTATATGGGCTATCTCAGCCAATGGGCAGGGTTTTTTTAAAATCCCTTGGCCTGCTGGGAGAACCTATATATTTGGGTGGAGTCGTGTGATCGATGTTCTGTGCCGCCTGGACATATGTCTGGGTGGACGCGTGGTGTATTGCCTGGGCTGCTAGGCCAGAGATTGGGCCTATCCCAGGCACATCTGGCTGCTAGGCTGTCTGAGGGACTATCCAGAAGCAAGAGAGCGGCACAGGGTTGGGACTGCAGTTTGCAGAGAACCTGTAGTGGTCGGAGTAGAGGGGAAGCTGTCGCCACTAAGGGACCATCCACCTTATTACCAGGGACCACAGTGAGTAACTGAAGCAAGTACCGGAGCAGCATTCTCACCAACCGGGGACGGTGAAGAATCAGGAAACTTCAGAGGGTATCAAGCCATGGACCCAGCCAGCGGAGGTGACGCTTGCAAAGCAGCCTTGTGTGTCAAGCCAGGGACCGAGCAGGCCAGTGGGGTGAAGCTTGAAAGGTATCTTGAGTGCCAAGCTACGGACCCAGCAGAGAGGCGGGGGTGACGCTTGCGGAGGATACTACAGTGAAGATTGGAAGAGCTCAAGGGATTCGGTGGCAGTGGAATCAGCGGGTCTAGCGAGAGACCGGGGGCTCAGTGGGCTGAAGAACTACAAGGAGTGATTGTAGTGGAAGTGAAGAGGAACCGTTAAGCTTTGTGTTAGGAACTGTTGAAGAGTGTTGCCATAAGAGACAGCATTCCTGCACATGCAGATGTGGCATCTTGCTGGATGCCTTTCCTTGCATGACTGTCCTCCTGTTTAAGTCTTGGAGTCTGCCAATTCAACTTGGAACTATTGGAACTACTTAAGGGTGTCCTGGCCCTAACCCTCTTTCCCCCAAAAGTTTGTTAAGAGAAATAAAATCTCTTTTGCATTCAAGAAGCGTCTGGCGCCCAAGGACTTTAATCACCTTGCACCCACCATGCTTCACAACCCATTATATACAGAAGGAGGTCAGCTGTCTCTGGCCCTGGAGGTTCTTATTAGACCAAAGGAGGCAGAGGTAGAGGAATATCAACAAGCAGGAAAAAACAGCGGTACTGTCTGTGTATTAAGCCCAGCCGCTGCTAGCGTCTTTGCACCTGGCTGCATATGTAGCCGACAAGGATGCTGCTTTGGCTCCCCCCATTCCTTTAATTGACATTGATAAGGATTGCAGTAACAGGCAGGTGCACAGTTTTGACCAATTGCACAGGAGTATGAAGGTTGTAGGTGGGCTCCTGGACATCCACCAGGCCCTAGGTAATTTAGTATTAATAAACACATTTTATTGAAGGTTAGATATGTAAGATTATATCATGGTGTCCACAGATGTTTGTGGGGTAGGTAGATGGTTACATGACAAAATGAGGGTTAGGGTTAGGCACAACATTCCATCACTCTGTAGAGGGAAGGTACACCATGCCATGGCTCTGTATGCAGAGGACACACCATTCCATGACAGTGAACAGGGATGGAACACTGTTCTTTGGCTCTGAATAGGAAAGGAACTCCATACCTTGGCTCTATATAGGGAAGACACGCCATTCTATGGCTCTGTACAGGGAAGGCACACCATTCTATGGCTCTGTACAGGGAAGGCACACTATTCCATATCTCCCAGGAAATACAGATCCTTCCATGGCTCTAAAAAGGCACTCCATGACTGTGTGCAGGGAAGACAAACCCCTCCATGGCTATGTATAGCTAAGGCAGACCGTTCCATGGCTCTGTATGGAGAAGGCACACTGTTCCATGGCTCTGTATGGAGAAGGCACACTGTTCCATGGCTCTGTGGGGAGAAGGCACACCATTCTAAGGTTCTATACAGGGAAGGCATACCATCCATGGTCCTGTATGGGGAATGTACATTGTTCTAAGGTTCTGTACAGGGAAGGCATACAATCCATGGTTCTGTACAGGGAAGGTATACCATCCATGGTTCTGTACAGGGAAGGCATACCATCTATGGCTCTGTATGGGGAAAGCACACCATCCATGGTCCTGTATGGGAAGGCACACGTTCCAATGCCCTGTATGGGGAAGGCACGCCATTCTATGACTCTGTACAGGAAAGGCACAGGTTCCAAGGCCCTGTTTGGGGAAGGCACCCCGTTCTGTGACTGTATGCAGGGAAAACAAACCCCATCCATGGCCTTGTATAGGTAAGGCACACTGCTCCATGGCTCTGTATGGTGAAGGCACACTGTTCCATGGCTCTGCATGGTGAAGGCACAGCATTCTGGCCCTGCACAGGGAAAGCACATTGTTCTACGATTCTGTACAAGGAAGGCACATTGTTACATGGCTCTGTATGGGGAAGGCACACTGTTTCGTGACTCTATATGGGGAAGGCACACTGTTTCATGGATCTGTAAGGGGAAGGCACACCGTTTTATGGATCTGTATGTGGAAGGCACACTGTTTTACGGCTCTGTATGGGAAAGGCACACTGTTCCATGGCTCTGTAGGGGAAGGCACACTGTTCCATGGCTCTGTAGGGGAAGGCACACCATTCCATGGCTCTGTATGGGGGAGGCACACCACTCCATGGCTCTGTATGGGGGAGGCACACCACTCCATGGCTCTGTATGGGGGAGGCACACCACTCCATGGCTCTGTATGGGGGAGGCACACCATTCCATGGCTCTGTATGGGGAAGGCACACTGCTCCATGGGTGGTCTGTATGTGGAAGGCACACTGCTCCATGGGTGGTCTGTATGTGGAAGGCACACTGTTTCACGGCTCTGTATGGGAAGGCACACTGTTCCATGGCTCTGTATGGGGAAAGCACACCATCCATGGTCCTGTATGGGGAAGGCACACGTTCCAATGCCCTGTATGGGGAAGGCACGCCATTCTATGACTCTGTACAGGAAAGACACAGGTTCCAAGGCCCTGTTGGGGAAGGCACCCCGTTCTGTGACTGTATGCAGGGAAAACAAACCCCATCCATGGCCTTGTATAGGTAAGGCACACTGCTCCATGGCTCTGTATGGTGAAGGCACACTGTTCCATGGCTCTGCATGGTGAAGGCAGAGCATTCTGGCCCTGCACAGGGAAAGCACATTGTTCTACGATTCTGTACAAGGAAGGCACATTGTTACATGGCTCTGTATGGGGAAGGCACACTGTTTCGTGACTCTATATGGGGAAGGCACACTGTTTCATGGATCTGTATGGGGAAGGCACACTGTTTTATGGATCTGTATGTGGAAGGCACACTGTTTTACGGCTCTGTATGGGAAGGCACACTGTTCCATGGCTCTGTAGGGGAAGGCACACTGTTCCATGGCTCTGTAGGGGAAGGCACACCATTCCATGGCTCTGTATGGGGGAGGCACACCACTCCATGGCTCTGTATGGGGGAGGCACACCACTCCATGGCTCTGTATGGGGGAGGCACACCACTCCATGGCTCTGTATGGGGGAGGCACACTGTTCCATGGCTCTGTATGGGGAAGGCACACTGCTCCATGGGTGGTCTGTATGTGGAAGGTACACTGCTCCATGGGTGGTCTGTATGTGGAAGGCACACTGTTTCACGGCTCTGTATGGGAAGGCACACTGTTCTATGGCTCTGTATGGGGAAAGCACACCATCCATGGTCTGTATGGGGAAGGCACACGTTCCAATGCCCTGTATGGGGAAGGCACGCCATTCTATGACTCTGTACAGGAAAGGCACAGGTTCCAAGGCCCTGTTTGGGGAAGGCACCCCGTTCTGTGACTGTATGCAGGGAAAACAAACCCCATCCATGGCCTTGTATAGGTAAGGCACACTGCTCCATGGCTCTGTATGGTGAAGGCACACTATTCCATGGCTCTGCATGGTGAAGGCACAGCATTCTGGCCCTGCACAGGGAAAGCACATTGTTCTACGATTCTGAACAAGGAAGACACATTGTTACATGGCTCTGTATGGGGAAGGCACACTGTTCGTGACTCTGTATGGGGAAGGCACACTGTTTCATGGATCTGTATGGGGAAGGCACACTGTTTTATGGATCTGTATGTGGAAGGCACACTGTTTCACGGCTCTGTATGGGAAGGCACACTGTTCCATGGCTCTGTAGGGGAAGGCACACTGTTCCATGGCTCTGTAGGGGAAGGCACACTGTTCCATGGCTCTGTAGGGGAAGGCACACTGTTCCATGGCTCTGTATGGGGGAGGCACACCACTCCATGGCTCTGTATGGGGGAGGCACACCACTCCATGGCTCTGTATGGGGGAGGCACACCATTCCATGGCTCTGTATGTGGAAGGCACACTGCTCCATGGGTGGTCTGTATGTGGAAGGTACACTGTTCCGTGGCTCTGTATGGGGAATGTACACTTTTCCATTTCTCCGTATGGGGAAGGCACACTGTTCCACGGCTCTGTATGGGGAAGGCACACTGTTCCATGGCTCTGTAGGGGAAGGTACACTTTTCCATTTCTCCATATGGGGAAGGCACACTGTTCCACGGCTCTGTATGGGAAAGGCACACTGTTCCATGGCTCTGTATGGGGAAAGTACACTTTTCCATGGCTCTGTATGGGGAAGGCACACTGTTCCATGGCTCTGCATGGTGAAGGCACAGCATTCTGGCCCTGCACAGGGAAAGCACATTGTTCTACGATTCTGTACAAGGAAGGCACATTGTTACATGGCTCTGTATGGGGAAGGCACACTGTTTCATGACTCTGTATGGGGAAGGCACACTGTTTCATGGATCTGTATGGGGAAGGCACACTGTTTTATGGATCTGTATGTGGAAGGCACACTGTTTTACGGCTCTGTATGGGAAGGCACACTGTTCCATGGCTCTGTAGGGGAAGGCACACTGTTCCATGGCTCTGTAGGGGAAGGCACACCATTCCATGGCTCTGTATGGGGGAGGCACACCACTCCATGGCTCTGTATGGGGGAGGCACACCACTCCATGGCTCTGTATGGGGGAGGCACACCACTCCATGGCTCTGTATGGGGGAGGCACACCATTCCATGGCTCTGTATGGGGAAGGCACACTGCTCCATGGGTGGTCTGTATGTGGAAGGCACACTGCTCCATGGGTGGTCTGTATGTGGAAGGCACACTGTTTCACGGCTCTGTATGGGAAGGCACACTGTTCCATGGCTCTGTATGGGGAAAGCACACCATCCATGGTCCTGTATGGGGAAGGCACACGTTCCAATGCCCTGTATGGGGAAGGCACGCCATTCTATGACTCTGTACAGGAAAGGCACAGGTTCCAAGGCCCTGTTTGGGGAAGGCACCCCGTTCTGTGACTGTATGCCGGGAAAACAAACCCCATCCATGGCCTTGTATAGGTAAGGCACACTGCTCCATGGCTCTGTATGGTGAAGGCACACTGCTCCATGGCTCTGTATGGTGAAGGCACACTGTTCCATGGCTCTGCATGGTGAAGGCACAGCATTCTGGCCCTGCACAGGGAAAGCACATTGTTCTACGATTCTGTACAAGGAAGGCACATTGTTACATGGCTCTGTATGGGGAAGGCACACTGTTTCGTGACTCTGTATGGGGAAGGCACACTGTTTTATGGATCTGTATGTGGAAGGCACACTGTTTCACAGCTCTGTATGGGAAGGCACACTGTTCCATGGCTCTGTAGGGGAAGGCACACCATTCCATGGCTCTGTATGGGGGAGGCACACCACTCCATGGCTCTGTATGGGGGAGGCACACCACTCCATGGCTCTGTATGGGGGAGGCACACCACTCCATGGCTCTGTATGGGGGAGGCACACCATTCCATGGCTCTGTATGGGGAAGGCACACTGCTCCATGGGTGGTCTGTATGTGGAAGGTACACTGTTCCGTGGCTCTGTATGGGGAATGTACACTTTTCCATTTCTCCGTATGGGGAAGGCACACTGTTCCACGGCTCTGTATGGGGAAGGCACACTGTTCCATGGCTCTGTAGGGGAAGGTACACTTTTCTATTTCTCCATATGGGGAAGGCACACTGTTCCACGGCTCTGTATGGGAAAGGCACACTGTTCCATGGCTCTGTATGGGGAAAGTACACTTTTCCATGGCTCTGTATGGGGAAGGCACACTGTTCCATGGCTCTGTATGGGGAAGGCACACTGTTCCATGGCTCTGTATGGGGAAGGCACACTGTTCCACGGCTCTGTATGGGAAAGGCATACTGTTCCACGGCTCTGTATGGGGAAGGCACACTGTCCCATGGCTCTGTATGGGGAAGGCACACTGTTCCATGGCTCTGTATGGGGAAGGCACACTGTTCCATGGCTCTGTAGGGGAAGGCACACTGTTCCATGGCTCTGTATGGGGAAGGCACACTGTTCCATGGCTCTGTAGGGGAAGGCACACTGTTCCATGGCTCTGTATGGGGAATGTACACTTTTCCATTTCTCCGTATGGGGAAGGCACACTGTTCCACGGCTCTGTATGGGGAAGGCACACTGTTCCATGGCTCTGTATGGGGAAGGCACACTGTTCCATGGCTCTGTATGGGGAAGGTACACTTTTCCATGGCTCTGTATGGGGAAGGCACACTGTTCCATGGCTCTGTATGGGAAAGGCACACTGTTTCATGGCCCTGTATGGGGAATGTACACTTTTCCATGGCTCTGTATGGGGAAGGCACACTGTTCCATGGCTCTGTATGGGGAAGGCACACTGTCCCATGGCTCTGTTAGGGAAGGCACACTGTTCCATGGCTCTGTATGGGGAAGGCACACTGTTCCATGGCTCTGTAGGGGAAGGCACACTGTTCCATGGCTCTGTATGGGGAAGGCACACTGTTCCATGGCTCTGTAGGGGAAGGCACACTGTTCCATGGCTCTGTATGGGGAATGTACACTTTTCCATTTCTCCGTATGGGGAAGGCACACTGTTCCACGGCTCTGTATGGGGAAGGCACACTGTTCCATGGCTCTGTATGGGGAAGGCACACTGTTCCATGGCTCTGTATGGGAAAGGTACACTTTTCCATGGCTCTGTAGGGGAAGGCACACTAGTCAATGGCTCTCTATGGGGAAGGCACACTGTTCCATGGCTCTGTATGGGGAAGGCACACTGTTCCATGGCTCTGTATGGGAAAGGCACACTGTTTCATGGCCCTGTATGGGGAATGTACACTTTTCCATGGCTCTGTATGGGGAAGGCACACTGTTCCATGGCTCTGTATGGGGAAGGCACACTGTCCCATGGCTCTGTTAGGGAAGGCACACTGTTCCATGGCTCTGTATGGGGAAGGCACACTGTTCCATGGCTCTGTAGGGGAAGGCACACTGTTCCATGGCTCTGTATGGGGAAGGCACACTGTTCCATGGCTCTGTAGGGGAAGGCACACTGTTCCATGGCTCTGTATGGGGAATGTACACTTTTCCATTTCTCCGTATGGGGAAGGCACACTGTTCCATGGCTCTGTATGGGGAAGGCACACTGTTCCATGGCTCTGTATGGGGAAGGCACACTGTTCCATGGCTCTGTATGGGGAAGGCACACTGTTCCATGGCTCTGTATGGGGAAGGTACACTTTTCCATGGCTCTGTAGGGGAAGGCACACTAGTCAATGGCTCTCTATGGGGAAGGCACACTGTTCCATGGCTCTGTATGGGGAAGGCACACTGTTTCATGGCCCTGTATGGGGAATGTACACTTTTCCATGGCTCTGTATGGGGAAGGCACACTGTTTCATGGCCCTG